>JAQFZF010001293.1:0-12500 GCA_034695365.1 Enchytraeus norvegicus | reverse complement strand
AAGTCTACATTTTGTCTGCATTAGTTTTTTGGATTTACATATTCTGGTGAAAGATCTTCACAGATATTGACTCAACTTTCTCCTTAACTTGCATTCCTTAGAGTATTTTAGAACGTATTAATTTTGAGTGATAATTAATTAATGATATAGGTTAAACGTCCAGGAATGATGTCCGGGACATCGCGATTGAATTTATTAAAAAGACTGCTAACGAATGGTCCTATTTTATTGTTATCTTTTACTCCAGGACAATGAAGTGATTGCTAAGGCTAAGGGTGTACTGGAAGGAAAGGAAAAGTCAATTAATCTTGAGATGAAGATAACAAACGTGCAGAGAACCTTTGGAGCCACGCTCAGTAATGAAATATCTATGTTAGTGTTCTTCATTGTTTTATTAATTATTATAAGTAATATTAGAATTATTATCAATTGATGTAGAGATTTTCAAGTAATTTTTTTAAAGTTTGTGATTCAGCGATATCAATATTTCATGTGTACATTTGTCACTAATCTTTAAGCCTATGGCAATTAGACATATGGTGTAACTACGTGTGGTCTGATATGTGGTGACATGTGATATGTAGTGTATGAATAAATACTGAGGCCTGCAATATCTTTGATGTCTTGCATGGAGATTATATTAGCAGTGTTAAAGGTGCTAACCTCTACATATGTATACCATTTGTGAATTTGTATGAATGAATTTATTAAAATCCACAGAGTTTTATCAAATATTTCTACCCAGAGTAAAGAAGAAAGAAAAAAGCTGAATAACAATTTCAGTGGATTGAAACTGTTGTTATCTTCAGTTTATCTGTAACTACAACATTGTAAATATTGTATTTCCATTCTCAACTGCTACAGAAGATACGCGGAGGAGGGTCTCCCGGATGGCAGCATCAACATCAGAATGACGGGATCAGCTGGGCAAAGCTTCTGCGCCTTCCTCGCTAAGGGTGTCTCAGTGGAGCTCGAAGGAGATGCTAACGACTATGTCGCTAAAGTGAGTCATACATTGTGATATCGATTTTCTAATGTAAGAAGTTTAGGTTCTATGATATTTTTTAACAATTTATTATTTAAAGTTTGGTTTATTTAACATCTTAATAGCTAAACGATTGTCTTCTGAATTGGATAAAAAAGTGTGATGAGGAAAAACAGCCAACATTCATTTTACATGTAATTGTTCGTAGTTTTAACTATTCAGTTAATGTTTCTTTGTCCGATTGCAATGCCAGGGACGTTGTCACAGGGTGCTCAGCACTCTGGGAAAACAGGAAAAACATAGTAACGTCAGGGAATTTGGCTGACAGGAAGAGGTCAGGGAAAAGTCAGGGAATTTGATCTCAAGTCGGGGAAAAAATGTGATAATTTTTCCTAATATTTTGGTTTATCTCCAGTAGCTTGCAAAGTTGAATAGACATGAAACAAAATAGAATAGAATAGAAAAATGTGAGTTAGTTATCAAGATGGGATATGTATCATAATTTATTATGCTTTCCCATTTGGCGCATCGGTTAGAAACCTTTGTTCGAAAGCCCACGATTAGAAACCATATGCGGTGACGCGCATAATTTTGGGTAAAAATTTGTCAGGAAAAAGTCAGGGAATTTGAAAAGGTCAGGTCGCTGAGCACCCTGTGTTATGACATATGTGATTACAATCGATTACACACCAGAGAAAGCACCTGAAGGAGCTTGGATTCATTAATTCTCCACTCTGTTTCGATATTAATTAATTATTATATAAGTATGGTCTACTTTAATTTAATATCACCTCAGGATTTCCAATCTTTGTAGGCCTACATGCATTAATACTTTCCAGTCAAGCTCAAAACGCTTTTCCCACCAAGCCAAGCATGTCCCTTCAAACAGATCTTCTTTCTTTTGATAATGGACATGCACTGTTTTGGATCAAGCTTTCTCTTAGGCTATGCATTTGCTGGAGTCTTTTGGTGGTTTGGAGCAGTCTGTAGTTGCACATTCCGCTTAGGACGTCCATGACATCGCCTTTGGTAATGAATCAGACGTTAAGTCCTCATTGATTGATTGATTAAAGGGTTTGTGCGGTGGAGAGATTGTGATCTATCCTCCAAAGGACTTGCCAAGTGCATTCAACTCTGTGGACAACATCATCATTGGAAATGTGGTCCTCTATGGAGCAACATCTGGAAAAGGTAGTATAATTATAATAAATTTTTTACTATATTTACTTTTAATAAATTTATCCTTTGTTTGATGACATTTATTAAAACAACAACGCAATTAGAGTGCTACCGTCATCATGACAACATCGAGCACTATGAGAACCAAAGCCAAACCGATAAGAAGTAAAAGAAATGTCCAACGTTATCAAGCCAAAAATCAGAAAAAAAGAAAAACAAAAGAAAAAAACAGGAAATCGACAATGGAGAGTAAAGTAGCCATGAGCAAAGCGCCACAACTGATGTGGCAGCCTAGACCTCCGCCAGACTGGAATTTGAATGACCAATTGGTCCATACATTATACAGAAATCATAGCTACATGGCTATCGATTCTACACTGCCGTATCTGCTTCAGTCACCTCTTATGAACACGCACAGTTGTCAGTGGGATCAATTCTCAATTTTCCCGAACCTACTCTGTAATTTTTCTGAACCCACTCGGGGAAATTACTAGAAAAATTAGCATGTGGGTTTAAAGACTGTTTATTTAACAGATTTGCAATTGGATATATCAGTTTAAAGATATTTAAGAGCCATATTATGTTATATGTAGGCCTACTGGTATGGTATTAACCAGTGGCTCCCAAACTTTGTTTGCTTTTGACAATGTAATCACGTACTCTGTTCACTATCAACTCCTGCATGTGTGTTCTTTGTGGTGAGAGAAATTTGCAGCTATATAATTATGCAATGTATTTTTAAGCGGCCTAACAGGTGACAAGTTATTAATCGAACGGTAAGGCCGCCAGCCACGCTCTATTTTTTATGGTTAGCCTAAATGTGATTTTAAGAGTTATTGATTTTTAGTGGAATATTTGGTTATCAATAATTATTATTTTAACTTTCAGCATTCTTCAGAGGTCAAGCAGCCGAGAGGTTCTGTGTTCGTAACTCGGGCGCTGTGGCAGTAATTGAGGTAAATGTTATTTAAATTTTTTATTCTCCCTGTATTTTTGGAAACTGTACCAATGCAGTGCGGTTGACTTGTGCGGAAATACAAAGAAGATTAAAAAGACTATAGATGACACTATTTCACACACTGTGTACATATACAATTTACATAATAAATTTAAATTTAAATGAATAATAATATATCTTAACATTGAGCATATATTCTCATGTCTTATAATTATTAATATCTTTAAAAAATAAGTTGTAAACTTGTAATTCTCTTACATCTTCAATTGCATATTACTGCTATATACATTATACAATTCTACAGACCTGTACCAATTTTACAACTATTTCAGCATGCATTACAAGTGTTATTTAACTACGGGTTTTCTAACATTGCAGGGTTGCGGAGATCACGGGTGCGAGTACATGACAGGTGGCAGGGCTGTCCTGCTCGGATTGGTCGGCAGGAACTTTGCCGCGGGTATGTCAGGTGGTCTCGCCTTCGTCTACGACAAGGAGCAGCTGTTCAAGCAGAGGTGCAATATGGAGATGGTTTCGGTCGAGCCAGTCGCTGATGAGGAAGACAAGAACTGGTTGAAGAATATTCTACAAGAATTCTATGATCGTACGGAATCAGCTCGCGCTAAGTCCATTCTGGACGACTGGGATAATTCTCTCAAGATTTTCCACAAGGTTTGAATTTATTCGTGCAAATTTATTTGTTTCAGATGCAAATGGAAATATTGTGTAAATCACCTTTATTTAAAAATTAATTACGATATTAATATAAGTTGTGTTATTTACATGTTATGTGGATTGAGAACTTTCGAAGTTGTAAGAATCATAAATTGAAACTTTGAAATAAGGATCAGGACTTCATTGCTCTTCGTTGTCCTGCGAGCTTAAAACTTGCGCTCTGCCCTGTGTATACCGAGGTATAAGTAGAGTCCTTGGAGACACCGACGTTAATCATCCAGTTATGACGCAACGTCTATATGAACTCAACAACACACACACAAGTGATAATAGGAGACATAACTTACGACTTTAGACAACTTTACAGTTTTAGACTATTTGACTGCTTTACGATTTGGTGTCTTAATATTCTTTTTTAATAAAATATTTTGTTAGTGAGCCATCGGAAGTGCGGTCTGGTTTAGAAAGAAGAACGAAATCTGACTACCAAACTTTGCTCTCAATCCAGCTAATTTCATATTTTGTATTTCGACGCTTAACACACACGTAAACTTAAAATATAAATAGTACATAGAAGCAATCATATCAGGTGAAATGGACAAGTAGCCACAGGCCTTTCAGCACTTACGTTATAGGCTACTTTATAATCGAAATAAAATCAGCATAATTTTTTCAAAACTTCATTTATTAGTAGTTTTTTTGTTGAAAAATGGTTTATTCTTTCTTTTATTTCAATAGACAATGCATTTGACAAAATATAGCAGTTCAACATAAGAATAATAGCGTCCTATTATTCTTATATTGAACTGTGTTAATAATTAAGAATATTAGTGTTCTATTAGTAATAACTCAATCTAGTAGACCTACATTAAACAGTTGTTTATAGCGCTGTGTGATGCTTTTGTATGTTGCAGCAATATAACAAATGCTCTATTATTAAGTTGTAGTAGTTAAAACGGTATAAATTCAATTATTAATTATATTATATTTTCAATTATATTAATTGCAGGTGTTTCCACACGAGTACCGCAGAGCCCTGGCTGAGCAGGCTGCAGAGCGTGCTGAGGAACAGGCGCTCAGAGAGAGTGAAGAACAAGCGGCTAAGGGCAATGACCCGACGAAACTGACGGTGAACTTGACGCCAACAAGAACTGGACGCAGACGCTACTCGGAGCTGGTCAACCAGTACGTGGCCGATGATATCGTACTGGAAGATGTGCTGAAGTCTGCTAAAGAAGTGGTATGTTGTAGGATTGTATTTTTGCATGCTATAAATGTAATATAATTTATTGTGGTTGTGGTTAGTTGAGATAGTTTTCAGTGAGCTCTATATAATACTGCACTGGTATAATTATCTATAGGCAATTTAATACCACCCTATTATATTGTAGTTTATAATTATTTTATTTTATTAGAGATTGTATTTTACAGCATCCGATGTTAGTTGGGTGATCCTTATTGTTGTTGCCCATTAGCAAATCTGATACTTGTTACCTGGTGCCTTCAATTCGCAACTCGACCTCTGCAGGCTGTGTTCACAAAAGATCTCCACTTTCCTCTGTCATCAGTCATGGCCATCAAATCTTCTGCCTTCTCTGTTGAAGCTATAGACTCATCCAACCACCTTATTCTCGGGCGTCCTCTTCTTTTTTGGCCTTCTGCCTTTCCAACATAATTGATTTCCCCTGAAGTCCATTAGCTCTTACTACATCACCAAAGTACCTGAGTTTCAACTCTGACATTTGTGTTCTCTTTGCTCTTTTTACAGACTCGTTTCTTACAGACTCGTTTGTGCGTTTTGCAGTCGTGGAATTTGAAAAGACGAATGGAAATATAAGAGCCCTAGCTAATCCTACTTTAGTCGCTGATGGCTATCCTTTCAAATTCTATTTAACTTGTTATTTGTAATATCTGATGATAATATTTTGTAATGTAGGTTATATACTAATATATAGGCTACTGACAAGAAGTACCTTATGTTGTATTGAGTTGTACATGATACATATTTTTGTGCGTATTGTAGCTATGCAGATATTTTCATATTATTATGCATGAATAGTATATTGTAGATTTACTTCTATGTATATTACGCATGACATGACATATATTATATTATGCAAGTATATAAATTTACTTTTGTAATATACAGTTATGGACCTACATAATACATATCATATACTAGCGCCATAGGCTTATTTTTTCTAGTAGTCCTATACTTCAGATCTGTTATATAACAATGGTACATCGATCCTTCCGCCTCATTTAGTTTTTGCACCCTTTCGCATACCTATGTGCCCTAAGCAATTTAAATTTTGAATCATTTAATTATACCTCTGTTTATTATTTACTATTTATCTTCTTTATAGTATTTAATCGTCAATTATTTGGTAGATTTTACATGCATTTTAATAAGTTAATTAAGCAAATAGGCAGTTGTCCTTTAATAATATCCTAATCATTTCTTTAAGAAATTGGTTTCCTATATGGAAGTTTTATCTTTTATGCTTATTTGATAAATGGATCACTTCGTTCACTTCTTTTATATTTAGGGCATAGGAGAATGAAGAGTTTTGTTTAATTCATTATCAATAAGTTAAACTAGTTTCTATGAAAGTTTGGCCTGTATTGGGCTTTGAATTAGTTTTAAATAAATGGTAAAGAAGTCATTTAGAAACGTTTTTAAACCTCATTAATTTTACTCAAGGGTTAACCACCGTAGTTTTTATTATTTTAGCTTTTAAGTATTGTCAGTAGATATCCGATTAATCCATTGCAACTGAGACATTTGTTTCTTAAGTTTGATTTTTATCTGTAAATATTGTTATGTATATTTGCTCATATTGCAGGAAACGGTTAGTACGTTTGATCTGATAAACAGACTGTTATTATGAAAATTGTCCAAAAATGTGTACGTCGAGAGTAGGTTTGCTAAATAATTTTATGTGTGCTCTGTGTAAGCATTATGTAGTGAATATAAACAAATGTTGTTATTTGATGGTGATGGTTGATGATTTGTAACTTGATACTAATCCACCAGTGAAGTTTCTGCTTTTATGTATGTTAATTTTCTTCTGCTTGTTGAGTGTGCTGTGCTATCTATATCACCGAATTCTACTTTTCAAGATTTATATGTGAATCTGTTACACTAACAATTATTATTGCGCCATATTCGTACATCAAAGAATATTGTTCAAATGTTATACAAATTTGTTATTTATCAAATAAGAAACTGCATCATTAAGGTGTAGGTTAAAAATATTGGTAGCCCTTCTGTCTTTTCTTTTGACGTCGCTTGCGTATTGATGTAGGCCCTATGCCTGGATATAGAAAACGGATATTCATTATACTGAGCAACTAAATAATTCTAGGCCAACTAATTAATGCTTATTGTTTGAATTTACATAAAATAGATGTGTTGCAGTGTTTAAATAAACGAATATTAACCTCATTGAAGAAAAAGTTTGTAGTTGTAGCTCATTCAAATTCTTTCTGTAAAATATGTTCTTCTCTACTAATCCATTTGCAAACGTTTAAGAAGGGTCTTTCTATAGCACGCCTAGGGTATGAGAAAAAATGTAGCTATAATTTTTTTAAACAATATCAAATTTAAGTTTTATAAATATTAGAGGTATACATTAAATATATAGGCCTAAAGCCTACTCTGGATTGACATTTAAATTTGGTTTTGCTGGGTAGCATAATAGTATTATTTTGCTACAGACGGCTATCAAATAATAATAATTTTGAAACTTGCAAGTTAAATTTAGAGTTAAATCTAGAAGTTTAGTTGAATTTGTGTTTTGTTTCTTGGATTAACTTAAATTCATCCTTCTCTTGCTACTGAATGAATATTAATTTAAAAGAATTAATATTAAATTAATATCTATTAGTAACTGACAGATCTATACTAATAGCTAGTCTTCATTTTGTTGACACAGCTTGTATACCACATCACTCATCCTTCTGTAGTCATTGAATTAGTGTGTGGCTTTGCTTTTCTTTCACTAAAGCGTGATTGTTAGTTTTCCAAATTTTTGCCTAAATTGCTTTAATGTGTACTGTGCAGTAGTGATTTAAATGCTTTATTAATTTATATAACAGTTTACGGCGTGTTGGCTCCGCCATAAACTTTATAATAATCCAACCGAAAGCTGCACGTGTTCCGTTCAAGCCGACTACACCGTCACTGAGGGAAGATAAGGAGACCCACCTTGGTAAAGCCATGTTGTCATCAAGAAGATATGGCATACATGCTGTGCAGTTATATGCGCCATGGACCTGCAGATAGCCAGTGCACTGAGAAGAGAGTGAGAGAGAGAGAGAGAGAGAGAGAGAGAGGGAGAGAGAAATTGTAAAGTGAGGCCTTGAAATGATATTAGAGTGCATACATAATGAGCCATTTATGTACTTTCAGCTAAGTATGCGTTACAGCGCTGAATTACTAGTGAATGTACATGTAAGTGTGGTGTTAACTATTGTCTACTAACAGTAGTTAAACTAACTTTTATCAAATAAACTTCAGAATTTGGTTCATCGGACGATTCCTTGACTGTATCTGGAATTTTTCCATATTTAAGTGGATATAATATATGCCTAATTGGGCGTTGAATGTAGGCTTTATGAGCATTTTAAACAATTGTGATATGCAATCTATACAAAGAAACAGTAACTTTTCGACAATTTGATTAAGCATTTAGTTGTAGTTTGCATATAATTAGTTAAATTTGTTAAGTAAGTTTATTACTTTTTTGTATGTTACTTCCATGTATAATAATTATTATTATATTCTTCTACAGCAATGATCTTATTAAGCCTTAATGAGTTAATTAATTATATTAGTCACTTTATTTATGCGTTTACTCGTTGGAATGTTTATATAAGGGAATGGCTTGGAGCCTAACATGTTTGGTGTTTTTGCGAAATTGTTAAATGAATAATTATTTCTTACAACTAACCGACCCACGATGGGATGGATGGCTAGATAATTGTTTCACGTTATGTTAATTAATTTTGCTAAGAGTTATAATGCTACATGTTCGCAAGTAGGCCTTGGAATTATGCTTTTTTAGTTTTGGATATGCAATAGGTTCTGCCGTGAGATATTGTGTATTTTAAACTGAATTTTGTGAATCATCTAGGCCTAATTGTAAAATATTGCCTTATAAGAATTACAGTTGGAAAATTAAGTACATCTTTTTAAAAAAGATTGTTATCCGTATATTTTCACATCGGACATACACACATGCTAGTGTCTTTTCCTAGTTGCTGTTTTTGTAGTTTTGTAGTTTTTATATCACTCCATGAATAATCGATCCTTTGCCTTTAGTTAGCGCTATTTCATGCTTAATCTTTTATAGGTTACTTTAGGCCTAAAGAGTGCCAATACAAAAAATAAAGAGTAGGCCTACCAGTAAACAATTTTTTATGTTAAAACAAGGTATGTATGCTTATTTCTATTTGGACACGAATAGAATAACATTCTATCTGTAAATGTGATTGGTTCTGTAATTGATTAGTGCCTTAATCTTAATGCGTTTATGCAGTAATATGATTCTGTAATAATCGGCTTAATTATTATTATGTAAAGCACTTAAAAGTTAAAAGCATGTAAAAATCTATAGGAATATCAGATAGCTGTTTTTGTTTCTATATCTTGGTAACCTACTAACCATTAGACATACATCATATGACTATTGTTAAGTTTTACTTTTTTTGTCGAATATGTCCAATTCCTTTTGAGAAACTATTTGTTATTTCTTCTGATATCTCTTGCCTTTTTAGTGGACCAGCCGGTAGTTCAGAGAAGTCCGCAATGTCATCATCATATGGTGAAACAGACTGTAAATTGTGTTTTATTTGCTTGTGTAGGAGCACCTGGATGTTAACATTGAGGATGGACTTGTGCTCGTGAACGAGGAGAACATAGAATATAAGGAGGCAGAGAATCATGAGGTTAACGGTTCTGTGGCCAATGGAAAACCTGCACCGAGTGACATAGAGGAGATCATCCCAGACTACTCCAAACTTGATAAGAAGAAGTTAGTTTAATTCATAGATGCGAGATATGTATTTTATATTTGTTTAAATTTGTTTAAAATACATGTATTTAACCGTATTTATTTCTACTTTACCATATTTTATTTCTACTTTTTGCCGTATTTCCCGACTACTGTTTAATTTGAAGGACAAAATGCAGACCAATAATTTATATCAGTTAATATGAATAAAATTTAATGTTCATTTCATCAATTTACGGCCACATCAGGGACGGTAAAGATTAATCTTCGTTAACTGTTTGATCTGTAGGCTAGCTGATATAGAGGGAGTAACGAAGTGTTGTAAGATAATTGACATGCAGGTATGAGTATCGAGTAGGCCTATGGTAGCATAGCAGTATTGTAATACTATTTTGCTTACCGCTACTGTTTCTTAACCTACGTACCGGCAGCAATGTGGTACCTTACCGGTAACATCTTTCATGCAGTTCATCTCTTTAAATTGCTTTTGTTGAAAATCTTACTATTTTGTACGTCCCTGACATCTACCCTGGATGGATGACATGTCTTATGGCGTCCCTGACATCATCCCTGGCATGAGCCTTTATTATTATTATTATTTATTATTATTATTATTAGTAGTAGTATTACACGTTTATTATTTTGTAATACAACACAATTTGAGCCTAAGGTCCGTTTTATCATCTTTGAAAGGTCCGTTTTATGTTCTTATGATGATATCAGGGACGATATTTACGGCGAAATTTTAGTACCATATGCCTCGTACCGTGTATATTATATAAAGTATTCGTTGCATCTATTCGCAGAGGCTTTGTGAAGTACAAGAGAGCCAAGAACCAGTACCGAGATGTGGAACAGAGACAGAATGACTGGAACGAGATCTACAATCATAGCGCAGTCATGAGTACGATACAGGTCCAGGCTGCTAGGTAAAACATGCTGATTATAATTAATTAGATTGATTTATTCGTTATTTGATTTGATATTTGATATTAATTTGATTTGATTAATTAATTAATTAATTAAATATTATTTTATTAATTTATTAATTAGATATTTTATTTGATTTGATTTGATAAATTTTATTTATCTCTATTACTTGTTTCTTATAATGGATAGCCTACTTTATGTATATTTGTTTTGCATTGCTGGTCCTGATATCGTCGTCAGATGTTGAAATGGACGTTAAACCGTTATGTTTTACTTTGAATTACAATTATTGGTAACGATCACGAGAGATGGTATTAATCGTGAGAGGACCCAAACACCAGAAACGAAATGAAATAATAGCAGTACTTAATAGTGTGTATTGTTAGGGTAAATCCAGGCTACCAGGTAAATCCTGTTCATAAATATAAAAGATAGACTCACCTCATGATCGTGCCTTATTGAACATTTATTGACCAATTAAATTAAATTTTGTTAACCAATTTGAACTTTTATTAACCAATTAAATTACATTTTATTAACCAATTTGAACGTTTATTAACCAATTAAATTAAATTTTATTAACAATTAAATTAAATTGTGTACAAATCTAAATTCATTTTACGGGCCAACCAAGCCCTCCATCCCTTCGTAGATTGATTACATTGTAGCAATTAGTATGTAGTAGGCGACTACTTCAGAAGATTTCGAAGGTTAAACACGGGTCTGGTGTATGTGATTGTAATGGATAAAAAGTGGTGAAAGGCTGGAGACCTTGCTGCTAGATTAATGACAATTGGCACATGCGTGCTGAAATCGCAGAAACGGGATTAGCTCTGTACTCTATGGAGAAAGGTCAAAGTACTCAGTGGTTCTTTAACCTTTTGAAGTGGAAGTTTTATACAAATTGAAATTTAGTGAGGCACTATCATGAGAGAGACAATGTTCAATAAAAACAGTAATAGTGTGTACTGTTACTGTTAGCTTATATTAATAAATCAGAGGGTATTTGGTAGTGTAGTCTTCCAATAGTGTGTCCGCTAGTGTGTAGGAAATTATAAATAATCACCATCAGCTCAAATTTACAGATTACAGAAGCATTTTGGCATATTATGTTTGTAATGAAACATTAGCCTATGTCAGCGTTTCTCAAACTCGATGGGGTCGCGACCCACTAAAATAACTAATTATAATTTGTTGGCGACCCTCTTTACTTTTTTCAGAGTTATTTAATGTGTTTAAAAATCATAAATCGTATACATTCAGATGTTACACGTATCAGTGATCACACATTTAAATGCAGTAGTGCTGTAGATAAGCCTGGTTACACTAGTCGTGTGGTATCGATTTTACTCTAAAGCAGCCGATGAAGATCAACTACATATTTTAGAGACCTTGGCGACCCACTTGTAGAAATCCTAAGATGATTTCGGAAACGTACTAGGCGAAATATCCAACTGCAAGTTTTTCAAAACCGCCAAAACACACCGGTAAATCATATATCGAAGAGAATGCGAGATCTAAAGCAGTGCTAGTCCAGTACACACCTTGCTCCAGTGTGCTGACTTAGTGACTTTAATCAGCCATTTTTTGGTTTTAATTTGTTTAAAAAAAGTACTTCACGACACCACTTTAATTAAACGTCTTTGCATAATAAGGTTCAGTTTCTGCTAAAGTTCTAGGAGTTGAACTGCCTCATTAGGTATGCACCAACTCAAGGCTGTGAGCCAGGGTTAGGGTCGGCCCCAATGCCCGCCCT
>JAQFZF010001292.1:0-14409 GCA_034695365.1 Enchytraeus norvegicus | reverse complement strand
AATAGAAGATTACTAACAACAGAGACTTCTTAGCATGTAGTATCACGTATAGCATAGTAGATTGCTAACAATACAGGATTGTTAACATGTAGTATCAAGTGTAATATAGTAGATTACTAACAACAGAGACTTCTTAGCATGTAGTATCATGTATAGCACAGTAGATTGCTAACAATACAGGATTGTTAACATGTAGTATCAACTGTAATACAGTAGATTACTAACATGATAGGATTGTTAACATATAGTATCATGTATAACACAGTAGATTACTAACAATAGAGAATTGTGAACAATTATAGCATCATGTATAACACAGTAGATTACTAACATTATAGGATTGTTAAAATATAGTATCATGTATAACACAGTAGGTTACTAACAATAGAGGATTGTTAACCTATAGTATCATGTATAACACAGTAGATTACTAACAATAAGGGATTGTTACACGTAGTATCACGTATAAAACAGTAGACTACTAACAATTTAGAATTGTTAACATGTAGTAGCAAGTATAACAGAGTAGATTACGAACAGTAGAGGATAGTTAACAGTGTTCGGACACCCGGGTACGTACCAAAAAAAAAAACCGCCGGTGGATCCGCTTATAAAAACCTGCTTAAAAAAACGTGCTAAAAACTCAAAATTTGTTTTCCAGTTTTCGTTAAAACTTTGAACTCTCAGTTCAAATATTATGGTCAAAACCATTAATTACTCTGTAAAATTTTGTAAGATTTAGTCTTACTTTTACATTTGGCAGCAAACCAGGAACAATGCTAGTTAGAGACTAGCATACATGTATGATATCATATAGCTTGAATTTTTAAAAAGCACGTAAAAAAAACCAATAAAACCCAATATCCCAAAAAACAATGAAGACCGAAAAAAACCCGGCAGGTAAGGCTTTAAAAAAAAAAAAGCCTGGGTTTTTTTAAACCCTGATTGTCCTGATCGTTAACATATAGTATCACATAATTATAACACTGTAGATTACTAACAATAGAGGATTGTTAACATATAGTATCACAGAGACAGTAGATTACTGACATTGGAGGATTGTTAACATATAGTATCACATATAACACAGTAGATTACTAACAATAGAAGATTGTTAACATATAGTATCACATATAACACAGTAGATTACTAACATTAGAGGATTGTTAACAATCATAATCATGTATAACACAGTAGATTACTAACATTAGAGGATTGTCAACATCAGGCCTCCCAGCTCTGGTACATGAAATTTCAGGACACAGAAAACCCAAAATTTCAGGTCAATTTCAGGACATTTTAACAACATTTTTACACCATTTACCACCAGAAAATGATTTTTTCGTGGTCCAATTCACTTAAAACCACTTTTTGAGAACAAATTTTGTTGGATTTTTTACCTCTAAAAATCTGTACATCGAAAAATCTATGCATAATATTATGTACATCGAAATATGACCTCTAAAAATCTGTGCATATGTACATCAAAATAATAAAAAACCCTAAAACGATAGATTCCCGGGCAACAGTATAGGCCTAAATGTACATAAGTAATAAGAAAAATTTCATGTTTTGGGAACCTCTAGAATTTCAGGAAATTCAGGACAAGTTGTCAAATTTCAGGACATTTCAGGACAAGGCCAAAATTTCAGGAATTTCAGGACAGCTGGGAGGCCTGTAACATATAGTATCACATATAACACAGTAGATTACTAACATTAAAGGATTGTTAACATACATTATCATGTATAACAGTATATTACTAACATTAGAGGATTGCTAACTATAGGGTCCTGAGCGTCTGCCTCGGAGAGTCTGATGATGTGCTCAGCTATGCTGCCGTATATCTTCTTCATCTGTTACATATTACAATAAAATACAAAAAATACAGTACAATGCAATACAATAACATAATATAGAATATGAGTTTAATGCCCATTTCATCCTCTTACGATAACGTCAGGGAGAGAAAATTAACATAAATACCATTCACAATAGTACAGTACACTATGATTGTAGTATTAATTCTTAAAAGTTTAACATCCCTTTTCCTGTCCTAGGATGATGTGAGAGACAACCAAATAATATATCATTACACGCTGATTCACGCCAGTACGGCTCACAAGAAACACATTGAGGAGACAAAGCTGGAATAATAAACAATGTTACTCCAGTGATAAATGTAATATTAGTACGTCGCTGTACATGTATTGTGGGTCCACATAAACTGCCATCACACAATACAATGTGGATTTAACGTACGCTTCATTATCCGACAACAATATCAGGGACATCATAGTTTAATAAATTTAAACGGGATAGAACTAAACTGTGCTACGCTGGACTGTGACCTTTAAACATGTGTGACAAGAGTATATAATCCCAGCTATCTCACCATCTGGTGAGAATGCAGAGATTACATTCTCCGAATTCGCCTGCTTGTACAACATTAGCCCGGAGCATGTAGAGGTGAATGTACACTGGCTGCTGGTCTTAGCAATGGAGAGTAAAGCAGCTTGCTGAAGGCTTCAACCATTGACTGAGCAGCAGCACTCTATAGAGAATGATTACACACCTCTGGGTCATTCTCTGGCTTCACTTTCAGCATGACCAGCACAATCGATTCCATAAGATCAGCTCTCCTTATATAGCGCAGCAGCACCATATCTGTAACAAACCAATCAATCAATCAATCGATCAATCATAATGATTCCATCAGATCAGCTCTCCTTATATAGCGCAGCAGCATCATATTTGTAACACGTCAAGCCATCAATCAATC
Organism: Enchytraeus norvegicus; assembly: GCA_034695365.1. Taxonomy (NCBI): domain Eukaryota; kingdom Metazoa; phylum Annelida; class Clitellata; order Enchytraeida; family Enchytraeidae; genus Enchytraeus; species Enchytraeus norvegicus. Next base: position 11,627 of record JAQFZF010001292.1, on the reverse strand, counting down.
AATCAATCAATAGATCAGCTCTCCTTATATAGCGCAGTAGCACCATATCTGTAATACGTCATTCAGCAACTTTTATATAGTGCACTATTAGCTAAGTCTCAGAAGCGCTTTGAACAGTGAAGGGTAGAGTACCTAGCCTGTCATATGTCACAGATGTGGCAAGACCTTTGCAAATTTGGAATTTGAACGATGGAGGTCATAGTACAAAAGAGTCATGGCATAGACCACTCTACCCTTCAATGTGGCAACATTTCATAATAACATTAGTCCTAGAGTCATCGATGATGTCACCCAGCACTCTGAGACCAGGAATCATTTTAATAAGCTACATCGGCAACACAATAATGGTTTTATAATTTTACATCAATGTTAATGATTTCATGATATTAAGTAGTAATTTGGCTCATTTTGATGCACAGATTTGATTGCACATTCATTTTTATGCCTGCCTCTCTCTCTCTTTCTCTCTCTCAATCTCACTCTCTTTCTCTTGCACTGCAAATGGCACATTTCAAGGTACATCTGTGCACTCATATCTACTATCACGCTCAGTAATGAGCACTCCATCCACTAACATGTTGGACCATCACAAAAGCTATGTCTTACCATAAACAAATTATGCTACCTTCTGCTTGAGAAAATATGGTTTCTGAGGTGATTCCCATTGCCATTCTCAGTATCTGCATTAGTCAGCATTTAAGAACACATGCAGTCTCAGTTGATTTATTCTCAAGTATTCCAATTCAAACACGAGAATATATCGATACATGCAATAAACTTTATTTACTTCTTCTCAGGAAAAAGTCAGAACACTCTCAGGACAATGAAACCATAATGTTTCTAAATAATGTTTAAATATGTTTCTTGTTTTGGCAAGAAGCCGATCTTAAATACTTATTTATTAAAACTATAGGCTATCTGTGTACAATTGCACTTACAAAATACATTAATGATGTTTTAAATGACTAAATGTACAATAAACCGGTATGGCATTATATAAGCTATTGTTTCCTGATATCGTCATCAGATGATGAAACGGACGTTAATCCCGTATTGTATTGTATTATTGTAAGCATATACAGACCGTTCCATATCCTAGGTATGTACTCATGAGCCTCGTTGAGCTCAACAGCGTTCAGTATATCACTCAGTATTCCATACGTTGGTGTGTATATCTAAACAAAAACATATTAACTGTATTATCAGATCAGTATCAGTTAACTTATTCTAAATTTATATAAGTTATTATTTCTATCCATAGTACTATCAGTGAAACATAAATAATAATATCAGTTAAGCATAGCTTTACAGCTTTTTACAGTGCAGAGCTTAGCCTGTTTATTTACTTAGTAAATTGTATTTCCGCTCTCTTCTTTTCGTATCGTGTCACACATGGCAACCGCACATGCTTACACATACACGATGATACTTTGTAGAACCCCATATAGTATTGTATAGTAAGCCATCTAGCGAATGGTTGGAAATTGCTTCAGAGAACAATCAGCTTGTGCAGCCGGCACGGTGAATGTTCACAGATATCTGCACTTTCACGTATAGTATCACAGCTTGCTGAAGGAAGCTACATTATGGGCAGCACTAATGATTATATATTGAACTCGGACCTAATGTGTAAAATTTCACTCTAACTTGCAACAGAAGAGACATGAGGTTTTATTAGAGAATTATGACCTGAATTACTGATTCTATATACAACTCCAATATTAACTCTTTATGAATCTAGACCGGTGGCGGTAGTCTAGTGATTAGCATGGTATGCTCAAGGTGTGTAAGATGATTGAAGAGTCGTGAGTTCAAACCCAGATCAGTCTGCAGAAAAATAATTCTACCGGTACTGGTTAATCGTATACCAGCACTTGCTGCATTAGTGCACTCTGTAAGGCAACGGTACGATTAACCAGTGGGACGGAAGACTACGTAAAAATACCAAAAAACAGGAACTGAGAAAGGAAACCCTGTAAACACGTGCGCTTGACATGTGTGGTAATAAAAAGGAAGATAAAAAACTATAAGACTTACATGTGGCACAATCTGCTCATAGCGCTTCATCAACACGCCGATAGGTTCAAACGTGGCCAGAAGTCTCATGTAGTGGGTGCTACAATACAGCAAATTAACTTGTCAATTGAGTACGCGTGTCCCTGTGGAATAAAGTCAATAGTGGCTGTGTTATAAAAGAGATGATTACAATAACTTTGTCTTATCCACACAACGTCCGGCGCACAGGCTAGAGCTAGTGTTTTAAGCACCAAGTCCTATGCCGTGCAGCGTGTTTTATATTCATTTATAATAATTTAGATTTAATAAGAGACACAGATTTATAGTTATTTTAAACAATTTTTGTTGAACGCAGTCTCGTTGACTCCTGTGTTCCGCTAGACTTCAAGTCCAAGGCACAAATGCAAAGACGTTCCAGAATCTCGCTCGTTAATGAGCACATCGTCGAACAACCTGCTGATTCCTATCTAAAAGGCTTTGCCTTACCAAACCTAAATTCGATTAATAAGTTCACTATTAACTTGATTAAATTACAGTAAGATTTCGATATAGTTGCTAATTTTGATAAACTAGAATGGCTGGGTTGACTCCGATAAATTTGAGAATTGACCAACCGAAAGCTGCATGTGTTTCGTAGAAGCCGACTAATGCAGTCACTGAGGATGGATATGGAGTCGCCTCGGAAAGTAAAATTATCTCCAAGAAAATATGGCATACAAACTATACAGTTATATGCCATGGACCTTCCGTTAGGCAGTGCACAGAGAATTACAGAGAGAGAGAGAGAGTGTGAGTGAGAGACAGAGAGAGAGAGAGAGAGAGAGAGAGAGAAAGAGAGAGAGAGAGTTGACTTACTGGGTAACAACGTTACATTATGTATGACTGTGGGCTTTTACATATAATACAGGGCGAGTCTTTAAAAAAACCACGTGCGAAATCTCAATAACTTTGTCAAAACTCAAGATATTTTAAAAATATTTTAAGGATAAATAGAGGAGGCTTTCTACATCTAACTTCCAAATTTGGTCGAGAAATATTAATTATTAAAAAAGTTACAGAGTTTCTACGTACGGAAAAAGTAAAAAAACATTAACATAGCTTATTCCAATAGCCATGGTACAATATGGATCGTTGGCTGTTGGTTGGTTTAAAAATAAAAAAGTCTTTGCATATTGCTTTTACACGTGACACCGCACATGTTTGACATACTAATTCGCTAGGTGGCACAATTTATTAATTTTTTTAACATTTATTTTTTGCTCTCCACTCATGATGAAGTGCTCTTAGCCTTTTAGAAATGAACACTTTGTGTCGCTCAAGTATTATGCCCCAGACATGGTAGTCGAGAGTTTTGAGCTCATGTGAGTTTGGTGGTCACTCATCATTCTTGACAAACTCTGGACTATGCTGTTCGATCCATATTGTACCATGGTTATTTGAATGAGCTATGTTGATAATGAGCTATGTTAAATAATTAATATTTCTCTACCAAATTTGGAGGTTAGATGTAGGAAACCACCTCTATTTATCCTGAAAATATTTTAGAACTATCTTGAGTCTTGACAAAGTTATATATATTTCACCCGTATTTTTTTTTAAACTCACCCTGTATATGAATTAAATTATTTTCATTAAGTGAATATACAGAGCTTATCCGTGTCCGATCAGTTAAACCTTCAATAACAGGACATACGCAATCTAACCCCAACATCGCCTTCAGGTGAGGAACCGGACGCTAAATTCTCATTGATTGATCTAGATCAGTGATCATTGAATGTGTCATGGGTCCTGAATGTAGAGTGTTGATAACGTACCATAAACGCAAAGCAGACTTTGACGTCCGTTACAACTGAATGCTACATCAGTAATTGGTAAACCCTCTCAGCAAAATGTGCACCAATGAAATCCTATTCAAAAGCTTAACCAACAGCGCAATTGGCCCAGCCATTGTAGATACTAGATACATATACGTAACAAAGAAATATTAAAGTAGCCTGGAGAGAATGGAATACTGACTGATAGAGATTCTGTTTGAAGTTGTCTCCCAGTAGTTTGATGTTATCACCAGTGTTGAGTAGAGCATCCAGCTTATGTCCGAGCTCCATATCCTTTAGGTTCTCCCAACACTATCAGCAATCAGTGGAACATTTACAGTATTAGTTCAAAGACTATGAATTGAGTGAGGGGGGGGGGGAGGTGAGGAAGAGAGAGATTGATAGATCAAAAATATTATTTGCAAGAAGACAACAAATATTTCCCTGAATAACATGCAATGAAAGCTTTTTAAACTAATTTTGTGCCGAAATTAAAGTTGAGCCCATGCATACAGTGTAAATAAGTGGCATAGCACATTTTAAGAAGTGAACACTTACCTTAATCATAGAGAATGAGAAGAACTCAACTGAAACAAACAAACATATTACAAGTAAATTACTTTTCTTCCTCCAAGGCCATATTCATGGACCAGCAAGCATCTGGAAGAACCATTAAAACAGACAGCATTTGCACCCTGACTTGCTCGAAACAACTGATAATAAAAATAAGAACATTTGCTAAGCGTTGCTCTACATGATGTGCCTGTAGCAATAGTAGATCTAGAGATAACTAAAAGCCCAATCAAAAAATAGTTTCAGGCCTCTTTTGAAAACTTTACAATTGAGTTGAGAATACAATACAACAATACAATACGGGTCTAACGTCCGTTTCATCATCTCGCAGAATCTCGCAGATAGACAGATAGGTCGTTCCGAACAAATGATCCAGATATATAGAATACCCAGGAAATCATCTTTGTCTTGTGTAATTAATTATAAGTACTCCAGGCCGTGCTACTCCTGCACCAGCCGTCCATGGGTTCTGACGGCATTAGAGAGAAGACAGGCTCCACTCAGATTGGTTGGAGCTTGAGCATTCGAACATTTCTAGACGTGGAGGTCCGACTATAAGGTAACAATGACGCCACCGGTGGTGAAACTGACATTCAAGACTTTTGTTCATAGTTAATTTTTCATCAAGAGTTGCTGTTTGTTAACGTTTTATTGTAATTGCATGCTTGCATACTGTAAACAGTGATTCTCACAGGGCTGTCCAACTCTTTTTAATGACTAAATTAATTAATTATACAAAGCCAATATTTACTTTTACCGTTTTCAACAAATATTAAATTTTGTACTAAGAGCCAATATTTAAGTACGTGGTTACAAGAATATCTTACTAAAGTAACATTTTATATACAAAAACAAGTAACAAACAAAATGTAAGCTTATGTTTGCAAAGCATCTGAAGGTAACCACGCATTCAATGAGCCGCTTAGTCGTATGGTGCACGAATGAGAAGACCAAATCACATCAGAAATATTTTTAAAACATGGTGTTTATTTCTGAATTGTTTTCATTTGATTACAATATTTAGTTGCTATTTACTAGATATGATTGTTCTACAGTACTGGTAAAAAAATGTTTGCTTTCTACTTATGGGTTGGAAAATACAAAAATAACCATTTTTGGTGTTGTGAGTTGGTCCACTTTCGCAAAGCATCATTCAGTTAATATACTTACAGTCAGATGGCGCGGTCAGTGTGAACTCTTTGCCCTTCAAATGATCCAGAACATCGTACATAATGTTACTCCTCATCTCTGCAACCACAATACTATCAAATACAATGTGGACTGTACAATGCAATGCAAATAAGACAAGAGCCGATTGCGTAAAGGTTAAGCGACGGGACTGCCGATCATTAGGTATGTGGTTCGAATCCCAGAGCTCTCCCGCCACTGATCATGCGACTGATTATTCAGGTTGGTGGATGGCCTAGTTGGTAACACACTCGCCTGTTGAGCAGGAGGTCGCGGGTTCGGTGTCCTAGACAATGCCGACACTCCAAAACAGTATCCTGTAGTAAGGAAACAGACGTTAAACTTAATATTTTAAAATTAAACAAGTACAAACGGCAACAGTTACTAACCGTCAACAAAATAGAAAGTCTTCAAAACATGAAACCACGTTGTAAGAGTTGGCTCTGCAAATAAAAACATAAAATAAGATATATTACAAAATATTGTGCAATATAGAACTTAAAACTCGAAGGTTGCGCACAGAATCAGCTCGAGTATGTACAAGATTGTGGATGTATAGGCATAAAACATAACCCTACAGGGCCTATACCTACTGGATATTAGATGATTAATAACTGCATGTTCATCACAAGAGTCGACTTAAGCAGATACTGCAATCGAGAGGCTTTGTGTCCAACGGCTTCTTTGCTAATTCAAGAATTGCAGAGGTCTCGACTGTCACAGTGATTGTGGCCTTTGGCCGCTAGGTTACTTCAAGAATACTGAACTCTCAGTAATTAATTTAGCGCTACGGTACTGGGACATTTTATAATGAGTGGCACTTTATAAAATGAAGGTGACGTCCCTGACATCACTTTCGGGTGAGGAACCGGACGTTAAATCCTTATTGATTGATTGATTGATAAATATACTTCTTGGCTGATTTGAAGAGCCACTGTCTAGTACATTGCACGATCCAGTACATATAGTGCATACCAAACTACGTATGGAGATTGTTGCCTGGGATCTGCCAACTAGCTACTGGGTAAATACTGCCACTGGGTAAATAGAGTCAGCACTAATTATTGATATGATTGACAACCCACCAATGTTGAGCTCTTTCATCTCGTTCACCAGTGACATGACCCACGCCCTAGCGTTCCTGTGTCTACAAGATCTACTGCAGGCATACAGAGCAGCGTTTAATGTCTCCACGTTCGGGCTCACATCACACGCTGCCATGTCTGATAGGATGTCCTGTAGTAACATCAATCAATCAATCAATCAATCAATCAATCAATCCATCAATCAATCAATTAAGCAATCAATTAAACAATCACTCAATCATATCATCAATTAAGCAATCAATTAAGCAATCAATCAATCAAATAATCAAATTAAGCAATCAATCAAATAATCAAATTAAGCAATCAATCAATCAATCAATCAATTGAGCAGTCAATCAAGTAATCAATTAAGCAATCAATCAATTAAGCAATCAATCAATCAAATAATCAATTAAGTAATCAATCTATCTTTACCCGGTTGGATGGCCGAGTCGATAGAAAGCTTGTCTGATAGGCAGGAGGTCATGGATTCGATTCCCAGCCGGGTCCGTCTCTGATAGTATCCTTGGGTACAGAAACAGACGTTAAACTTAGCTATACAGCTTTTACCCTGGATTTAAGCAGCCCTGTGGGATTTATAAAAGTAATTCACTAAAAACGGAATGGATCGTGGCCTGGCTACTCGAGATCGACTAGAATGAAGAGCCGCGAAAGCAAACTGCATAAAACCTCTGTAAAGCCATTGAGAGCCTCTACCAAAGAAGATAGGTATCTCCCAATCGTGACCAAGCAATATAATACAATGAGGATTTAAAGTCCGTATACTCACCCAAAGGCGATGTCTTGGACGAAATGCATTCATTTAGAGCAAGAGAGAGATTGATAGATAGAGATGGAGAGAGAGAGAGAGAACTATGCTTTATAATTCATTCAAAACGACAAAATATACAAGACGAATAGCAAACAGTCATGCAAAAAGAAAGCGAAAAATGAAAAACACACGCAAGCACACATGCATACAAGCAAGCAAACCACCGGCCATCAGTGAGGACACAAAAGAATCCTACCTAGTTGACCACCGATACACCAATTTACATAGCATACAATTAGAATTCAGTAATATTATCATGTAGTTCTAATTTAGAGAAAATACAGTTCAGATAATAAATCTTAAGCTATAGTGTATTACTTAGAAAGTTTTTATATTGTTTTGAAAACAAATTTAAAGACTGGGAATTATGAATGTCACTAGGAATGTGATTCCAAACTGAAACACAATCATAAACATAGGATTTAAAAAAGACAGAGCTGGTACTAGAATATATATAACTAGTATTTGAAAGTCTTGTAGGATATGAGTGACTAGATGCCACTCAATGTGAAATGAAATGTTGCGCAAAAATGAACTATTTAGGGTCAAGTAGTCAAGCAGTAAAAGGTCACATCCCACGAGGCAGCTCCTACCTCTGCAAGTCAAGAAATTGAGCGATCACTACCGATCATTTGATTTAAAGCACAGAAATCATGCACAAGGTTAGAAATACCTCCATTGAAGTAGCTGTATTAGTCACCTCTTACAAACACACGAATACAATACAATAGAGAGTTTAATAAATACTTTGTTACCTTCAAATCTTCCCATCTAGATGCTACTTCATCGCTGATGTTAGACGAAACACTCAGTAATGCATTGTACGTCTCCACAGTGACTGCAACACATAGACCACACTCTAATGCAGGGTATAACACTTGGGTCATAACACATAGACCACACGCTAGTGCACCATGCAACACGTTGATCACACACATAAATCACACACTAATGCAGGGTGTAACACGTGGGTGACAACACATAGAATGCAGGGTGTAACACGTGAATCACAACATATAGACCACACGCTAATGCACAGTGTAACACATGAATCACAACACATAGACTACACGCTATTGCACGGTGTAACACGTGGGTCACAACACGTAGACCACACGCTAATGCACGGTGTAACACGTGGCCCAACAGGGTGTAACACGTTACACGTGGATCACTACACAGACCAAACAGGGTGTAACACGTGAATCACAACACATAGACCACACGCTAATGCACGGTGTAACACGTGGGTCACAACACATAGATCATACGCTAATGCACGGTGTAACACGTGGGTCACAACACATAAACCAAACAGGGTGTAACACGTGGATCACAACACATACACCACATACAGGGTGTAACACGTGGATCACGGAAATAATACAGGACAAAATACAGGACTAATAAAGACGGAGCAGGAATTTATACCTGGTTAAAGAACGAAAATTTATTTCTAAATTTTATTTAAATTAGATTGTACAACGTATAAAAGTTGTGCAATTAATTGATTGATTGATAACCATACATCTCATGTCCTTGCTGCGAGCCTCCTTGAAGAGTTCATAAGCATTCTGAGCGTCCTTGTACTGAAAGCAACACAAGTAAATTGTAAACATGAATAATTAGTATGCTAACGACTGCCTCTCTCTCTCTCTCTCTTTCACTCTCCGTCTTTCTTCATTAAAAAAATTCCTTCGTTCGTGAAGCGATTTTGGTCATTATTTGCTCAATTTAAGAAAATTTATTACAGGCCAAATAAGTGCAATCATAGACAGCATAATTAAATAATTATTTAATTAGGTAATTCTCACTTCAAAAGAGTGTGACCAATTCATATAAGGTAGTAAAAAACTATAATTTTTATAAATTTATCTCTTAAATATAAGGAAGCTATAGGTTTACATATTTTCTAGCAAATTGTTGTTATGTATGGCATGCATTGAAATGCAAGTCTTGCGGCCTTCAAAGCTTATAAATTATTAAAGTGCGGCTCGCGAGCTTCAGAACCTACTTGCCCGCGGCTCGCCCATCAGACAAGTTTGGCCACCCCTGCACTAGCATATAACTGAGCCATGGGCTGTGCGTTTACCTTAGCTCTGCCCCTGCACTAGCATATAACTGAGCCATGGGCTGTGGGCTTACCTTAGCTTTGCCCCTGCACTAGTATATAACTGAGCTATATGAGCTGTGGGCTTACCTTAGCTCTGCCCCTGCACAAGCATATAACTGAGCCATGGGCTGTGGGCTTACCTTAGCTCAGCCCCTGCACTAGCATATAACTGAGCCACGGGCTGTGGGCTTTTTTTTTTACCTTCTTCTTTATTTTGTTTATCTCAACACAATTACAATCAATATGTAAACATAATATAAATATAAACAAATAAACAAAATAGAAGGTGGCGACCATAAAAGAGCCTAGGCTCTGTGAGGTTAAGCAACAATAGTAGTTATTGTTTTTCAAATTATAAATAAAGTTTTTTGGAACTCTTACACTACTATGTTGAAAAACCTATGGTAATCAAATCATATATGAATGTTCAACTAAAAGAAGGTAACTATATATCATCTTAAACATGACAAATAAAAAAAAGTTAAACTAAGAGAAACATATCATCAGTTCTTATGATGACTTTGATTAAAGAAAATCACATTATTTATAAGTTTAAAAAATAAACTAAAGAAAGTATTCTTGAAGTCCGACAACGAAGTTGCATTACGTACGTCGTTAGGTAAAGTAATCCACTGTTTAGGACCACGGACATTCATACAATTGGCTCGCATGTTAGTGCGAGAAAACGGAATTAAATATTCGTTAACTGTTCTAAGATTATAAATATTATCAGCTACGCCTACTAAATCAATAGCCGTTAGAAATTGGTTACATACAAGAGGGCTTACCTTAGCTCTGCCCCTGCACTAGCATATAACTGAGGGGCGGGCTGTGGGCTTACCTTAGCTCTGCCCCTGATCAAAGAACTGTACAACTCTGCCGTAGGCTCCAGGATCTGCTTAAATAATGTCTCAGCGGCTCCACCACTCCTATATACCAGTATATTCAATCCATCAGTCAATCAGTTAATCAATAAATCTACAATGCATCAAATAATTTGTCAGACACTTAGCATTCTAAAATAAAATTAATTATTTTATTTTGTAAATATATTAAATATTTGTACTTCATTTTCACGAACTCTTTTTTCATAGACTACCATGGCAGTATTCAATTATATCAATTAGTAAAACAACCAACTAGGATTTAAGGTCCGGTTCCTCATACAAAGGCGGTACCAGGGACGTACCAAGCAGAATGTGCTATAACAGACAGCAGAAAACCACCAGAACACGCCTGCAAACACAAGCCGAAGTGAAAGCGAGATCAAAAACAGTGTCACACATGTGCTTATGTGTCTGCTTTGTGATTATGAATATTAAGCTAAGACTTTAATGACAACCATCTTTGTGCAAATAAAGAAATGAATAACAGAAATAATCATTCGGTCTATTAATCAACATGGGTTAACATTACTCACTAACAACAGCATTGATTAATTATCAATTACAGAGAAACTATTAATTAATCCGGTCAACTTTGACTAGATGTGATATTATAGCCTTACTTCCAAGTATTGTGGTATCTTGCTTTAGGTTTGTTAGTGCCCTTGCCCGTGGCTCCTTCAGTCTCCCGCCAGTAGTACAACTCTTCAGGCAGCAAACCCTCAGGCTTAGCGTCAGAGTTATACATACATAGGAGGTCTAGTACATCACAAGTTAACTGTGGCGTTACCTCACCACCTACATCAATCAATCAATAAATCAAGCAATCACTCAATCAATCGCTCAACCAATCAATCAATCAATCAATCCATCAACACAGCATATTTTCATTGATTTAATCAAATTCTTTATAATATGTAATACAATACAATACAAAAGAACATTTAATAGCACCTCAATATTCTAGATATGTCAGGAGCGCTTTCTTGAACAATGATGAGAAAGGCAAATATTCTATCCTGCCATAGGCCACACAGAGAACTACGATTTTATTTCACGAAACAAACACACTTGGCCATCAGAGAAGACCTATGTCTTATCTAGCTGATCACCATACATACA
>JAQFZF010001291.1:0-14412 GCA_034695365.1 Enchytraeus norvegicus | reverse complement strand
ATCTCCATTCACAATCACATTCTGTGCTTCAATTGTTTGACTAAAATGTACTTGAGTGTTGTGATAAATAAATAAATCAATAAATAAAAATTATAACATAACCTTTAATATTTATTTTAACTGGGGCAGTTACATAATAAAATTTAATGAGCAAGAACATTTGCAAGTAAAATATTAATGGATGAATTCGAGATATAAACTGATATTGTTACTAATTTTGGTATTTCTAGCAATTTGATAGTAATCGATAATAATTCAAATTATTGACAAAATATAGAGAAATAGAAAAACCTTCTGTCCGGAGCTAATATAACATTATAGCAGCCTGTTTAGATGAACTTTTCTGTATCAAAAATTAAACTAATCTATAATCTATATGATGACTAAATATAATTGACTTTTTTAAACATAATCTTGTAATTTTAAATGTTCCATCAAATCCATCGAACTGTTTGTTGATTAGCGAATTGTAATTTTGCTTGTAAGAACTCATTCATTTTGCTTCTATAATTATTGTTAAAATATGTGTAACAGATTTATTTAATAAAAACTATTGTCAATAATTATTTATAACAATTGTTCATATTAAATATTGTGTAATTATTATGCTAGTTATTATTCTATTAATCAATCACATAATCAATCATTCAATCAATCAATCAATCAATAAATCAATCAGAAATTTTTATATTGTGCATTCTTAACTAAGTTTCATCAGTGCTTTGAACAGTGAAGGGTAGAGTAGCCTAGTCTACCATTTGCCTCGACCAGTGTAGCAAGATATCTGCAGTATGAAGTTTGAGCGACCAATTGATCAAGTACACATTAATGGCTCAGATCACTCATCCCTTCACTGCTACATCTGCATTAGTCTCCTCTTACGACACGTGCAGTTTTCGGTCGGTCTAAATTATAAAATTTCTCGGGGCCAACACGGGAAAGTATTGATGCTGTTGAGACATTGCAATACAATACAATGAAGATTCTACGTCCGGTTCCTCATCCGAGGGCGATGTCATGCACGTCTTAAGCAGACTACGCAGCTTCCAGCAGTTCTATATGATGCAAAATAACATTCTATAGCGCATCTGTATCCTATGTACCGCAGAGGCGCTCTTTGAAACAGTGTAGGGAAAAGTTTTTTAGCCTTCAAAATAACATTAGACACACTTGCCTATGCATAGCCCGAAGATAAACCGAGATCATAAGAAGATAATCCGAAACAGTGCAAATCCATATTTACTAATCTTGATAATCTCTATAGTGATTGTAGGAGAGTGTCCTTACAATCTTCTCCAGTCCTCGAGGCAGTACGATACTTTCTTGTACTTGACCTTGACACTCCTCTGCTTCGACACATTCTTCATAGGCCTGCACCATACTCCTGCGCTCATCTCAAACGATCAATCAATCAATCAATCAATCATTTAATCGGAAGAATTCATTAATCAATCCTTCAATCAATTAATTCTTTAAAATCAATCAATCAAATAAACAATCAAGTAATTAACCAATCAATCAATCAATCAATCATTATACCAGTCAATCGAAAAAGCAATCAATCATTCAATCAATTCATCAAATAACAAATAAATCAATTAATTAATCAATCCATTAATAATGCGATCCATTAGTTAGAGGCAACTAAAGCATGCCTTGAGATGGCAACGGGAATCTACCCAGAATTAAACATTTAAATCACTGCATTTCAGGTTAAGTAACTTCGTCGGAAGTTACTGCAATGGTTAAAATGAAATGCAATGATTATGGTGTGTAACTCCTTTGAAACTGTTTCGGAAGATCCAATGGCGGTTAGTCAAAAGTTAAATTATATAGTAATTCCAGCACTCTTAGAACGGGTGTGAAAATTCTGCCTGTGATATTGGCTCCATTGAGCGCTGCCTACGCAAGTTTACGAATAATCATTAAAGTTTACAAAATACACTAAACTCTGTAAGCATGTACGGTTGTACGGTTGTCATGTGTGAAACTAAACATTAGAATAAAAGTAATTCAATATAATTGTATGTTAGAGGATCAGAATAATTTTGTCATACTACCATGTTTGACTGCTATTAAATGCCACTGGGTTATTCATGCCTTCCGTTGTATTCCACAGGTGATGTTTTATGATTGGACTTGCACAGATTTCCTGATTTTGGCTTTGTTCAGAAACAATCGGCGAATTCTTCGTGATTATAGGATCGTCATTTGAGTCGGAGTAGTTTTGGGCTTTATACTCTGCATTGTCATTAATAGCTGAGTCGAGAGATAAAGAAAAAGTCGCTGTTTCCAGTTTCTGAATAATTGACTCCAAGTGCGTCATGATTTGCTTATTTTTAGGATTATTAATTTCTTCCATGGCAGGGTCAAATCCTAGTAAATCATTATCATATACCGATTTGGTTCTGCTTACATATTCACTTCTCGGTTCAAATAAAGGTGTTTCAATATGATTTACATATTTTCCAATTTCTTTACATTCTCCCGTTGACGAAATATTATTACAGTTCGTCTCATTAGACGTAGATAGTTTCTTAATTGAAGCGTCAATTTCAGAATTTTTTTCCCTTAAATCCTGATTTAATATTTGACTATCAGAGTTAATAATCAAGCCTAAATTTGAGGAAACTTTTGTTAGATTTTCATCCATTTTTGGCACAGTTGAAGATGATTCCATAATGGTTAACTCTGATAAACTAGATTGACTTTTATGATTTGAATCAATTTCCATAGTTGGAGGATTTCCCATTTGCGATTGAATGGGGTCCAGAAACATTGAATATTCTGCATCCATGTTTTGAGTCGTCTGAACGTTATTTAACACTTCAGACTTTGTTACCATACTGTTGTGATTTTCCACACTTTCATTCAAATGTTCCGCTGAATGCGTTTTTTTTGATGAAGAAGTTTCTTTCGAGGTAGCATCTAAATCTATTAATAAATTACTTTGCGAAGCTAGACTAATTGTAGGCATGTCATTATTCTTCATGAAATTAGTAACAATAGGCATAATTATTACCTCGCTGGACTTGACGACATGCTGTGGAAATATCTTTTTTACATCTAGAGAATGGTTTACATCACCAGAATATTTTACATCAAGAGAATTGTGTTCTATGTCCAGAGAATGACTTTTGCCGGACACTACAGTGACTGCTTTGGAATTAAAATGTGTGCTGCATGGAAGAGTCGGTATAGGAATATTTTGCGGACCAATTTCAGGCGCTGATTCCAAATTCGCCGATTTAATTTCCTGAGCAATATCAATATTTAAATTATCCACATCTTCTATAATTGATTGATTAGAGAGATTTTTGTCGAAGTCCTTTTGTTTAGATTTATCTTTAATTGCATCAATACACGAGCTTTCAATTTTATTGCTTGTATCTCCAATCAACTCACTAGTTTCGGAATATTCGGAAGCAGTCACACATTTCCTAGATTCTTCTTCATTATCTTTCGGCATTAATTTGGTTATCAAATTGCTATACCACGTTTGAATATTTGACATTTTGTCAGATGTTTTTTTGCTTTCGAACTCCTTCTTTTTGACCGCTGGTGTGAACGCAAGGTCCGAGAATGACTCTCCTGTGCTCTTTGAACTCCATACAGGATGAGCTGATTGTACAGCTTGCTCCTGATTGGTTGGCGTGTCTACTTGCCCCGGTTTACTTGACATGTCCACTTTCCCCGGAATAGATGACATGTCCACTTGCCCCTGAATACTTGACATGTCCACTTGCCCCTGAATACTTGATATGTCCACTTGCACCTGAATTGTTGACAAATCCACTTGGCCCGGAATAACTGACATATCTGTTTCAAATAATTGTTTGCCAGGAGTAATGTCATCATTTCTTGCTTCGAATGGTGTAAGCATATTCTCACAGGGAGTGTGAAATGAATCGAACGGAGCGATTGAAAATTCTTCTTGAGTATGGAAAAATTCATCCGACTTTTCATGATTCTCAGAATTTGTCTCGGAGTCTGCATCCATCGAAGATGACACGCTCAATACGTACTGCTTATTCAAGCGCAAAACACCACTGGTGGAATCGCTTAAAAGTGGTATAGTTTCCAGGACATTCTTCTTGATTTCCGATTCCATCAGCACCACCTCAGGAATCTGTTCCTTGGGGCCCATCTTGAAAATCGCTTCCTTCGGAGTGTCCTTAGTAGAAGAGCCATTGTTGTTTTCCAAATCTCCTTTGCCATTTTCATCGCACAAGACATTGGGGATAATGTTATCAACTTCAGCTTTAACAGTAGTTGTATGAAGCTTAATGGAAGTATCTGTAACTGATGCTTCTATTATTTCTGATAAGTTTGATGTGGCTGTCACATTTGTCTCAACATGTGATATATGTTCAGAATTAGCTTCGGGATTGCATGTTGGCAGCGTATTTGTCTCAACAAATGCTTTATTTTCTGAAGAGGCTTCTGGGATTGGATTTTTACTCGTCTCTGATGGTTCTTTATTTGGCACAAACGATCTCATCAGCGAAAAGAATCCCCTTGAGATGACTTCAAACGGCTTTGTAAAATTTCGGCTAGATTGGGCATTTTCTGCTTCAGAATTAATGGTCGAAATGGAAATGTTTTGATCATTAGTAATAGAATAATTTTCGATTTTTTTATTCAAATTCTGCGCTTGGTTATCAGATAGGCTAGGATCAAACTCCTCAACTGACATATTGTTTCTCAATAATTCTAACTGACGTCCAGTTCTAGTTACTACGTTCCCATGGTTACTTGATCCTTTCAGCCAATCATAGCCCGTGTTTATACTGCGGCTGTACTCTGGCGTCCGTGACCGGTTCCAGCCGGTTCGAACTAGTTTTGGCAGTCGCGTCGGCGCCCCGGCTGATTTTGTTCGCCGCCCAATTCCGGAATTACCAACGGCGGATCTAGATGCACTTCTGGTATAAAGAGCACTGACGCATCTTTCTTCTCTATTTGCTAATCTACTTGATCGTGGTGTCACCGTCGCCCTTGGAGCTACAAAAAGTCGTTTTAGAGGTGAGCGATTAATGCGACTTGTACTTTGTCTCTTATTTCCTTTTCTTGATGAATTCAGATCGGACTTTCTACTAGGGTAACCTGCAAATTGTGAATATTCAGGTGAAGTGACTTCGTCTGAGTTTGAGCATTCTTTCTTGAGTTTATCTCCACTGTTTCTTTCATCCAGCTTAGAAATAAAATCTGCGGCTCTGATTTTAAGCTGGCGAATCATTTCCGTTGTGTCAATATCATCAGCGGAAACTTTGGTGATTTTTGTGGTAGAGGAACTGCTAAGGTTTCTGCCTCCAAGGCATCTGGTAGGGCTTCGATTGGTTCTTTTACCATCGCAGCTAGCAGCTCTTGGCATAACTTTATCACTTTTGAATACTGAAACGTTTGTTATAGTCTCATCGTTCGAATTTTTGTCATAAATTTCTTTTGTTGAATTTTCATTTTGCGTTTCCTTGTAATCTGTCCCACCGTTTGCCGAGGTGTACGTTAGTGTTTTGAAAGTTTTGAATCTGATGCGATCATATTTCAAAGTTGCATCGGACTCAATTCCAGAACTAGATTCAAAACTTTTGTAACGGTCTAAGGAGGAGGAATTTGAAGTTAGCAAGCGATATGTTTGTACACTCAAAGCAGAGGGACTGTCCTTGGTTTGGATTTTCGACCCGCCTGTAGTTCGATTGCTGCTTCTGATTGCTGATTGAATTGTTGATGATCTAGAAGTATCGAAAGCCATTGGAACAATCGATCTGTGAGCAAAATCGATACTTCTGATGATTGATTGACTTATTGGTATTCTGGAAACACGATTTGAACTTCCATTAGCATCTCCTTTCTCTTGCATCCTGCCAAATCCCCCATGTCGGGTTCTTCTTTGTTCTGTAAGACTAAGACTGCTCGTTCTTTCAACCGCTAAATGTCTCGCTCGATGTCCCTGTTGATGTGTGTCTGGATCTGCTCCTCTCCTTTCTCTATGGGTGACGTCACTGGTAGCACGTCTGACTGTACCTAAAAATTAGATCAACGAAAAGGACGCCTTAAAATTACTTAACCTGTTAAGAAAATAAAAATAAAAATCTAAAGAAGAATAGAAAGTAAAATAGCCCGAAAAGTTTAAGGAGAGCGCTGCAAAGGAAAACAAATAATGAATAAATACACACATAAGGTTTCATAGGATGAACGTTGAATAAGCAGAACTTACCAGATCGGCAAGAGAAAGAAACATAATATTATGATAAACCCTGACCATCAACGATCATGAAACATGAAAGAAGAAAAACAATTAAATACAAAATAATAGGTCTAATCAGATATGACGGTAATGTGATAGATAATTATTATGAACGAAGGTAGGACTGTAAATATTGGATCAGCACGGCACATCGCAACGCGTTCTCACAACAAGGTCAACCGGTGTCAGCGCGGTGACGGTATTAAAATAAAATGCTATCCACCCTCACAACTTTTGTTTCTCTGGTTTTACTTTTTTTCTTTCTTTTTTTAATCGTCTATTTTCGCAAATGTGACAGAACATGCTTGTTTCCTTGATTATTTGTGTTTTTTTGCTATTTTAATCAAACCTTTTGATTAATCGTACCTTGCCTATTGTTGGTTCTTCAAGTGACCAACGCAGATACACGATTAACCTATAATTGTCCATTCACCGCTGCGCACCCGTGCCCACGGGTGCCGGGGATATTTTGTTGACTGAGCTGGGAATCCTTTCCACGCCTCGAGCCATCATTCAATCCTGAGTCAAGCACACTAACCGCCTCACTAAATCCCCGTCTGGCAGTGGCACGTCGGTGCGATGATAAAAGTCATCATATCACAGCGGTGACAGAAACCCATTTCCCTAATATGCGATCTTTGCAGCATAATTAGGCTTCAATCACAGCAAGCCGATAACATTTTATTCTAATAAAATTACTCCGACTCTATGCAAAGCTTTATAAAGCTGATCATTTGCTCCTATCCAAATAATTTTATATGGACCTCTAGATAATGAAGACATATTCTGACGTCCACCTTGCTGCATGAAAATAAAATTTAGAATAGATCGATTTATTACATACCGTAGCGTTGTGGCGAATTATTCCCAACTCCTCCTGAACCAGACGTGGTTGATCCGTCTAAAGTAGAATGCCTTTCCAGTTTTCGGTACTCTTGGAAGAGTTTTTCGAGACATGCATTAAGTCGATAATTTTCTGGTGGGGCTTCTGGACAACCGTCAAATGTTCTGGAAAGGGAAATGGTTGTCGAGCTGGAAGTATATTTTCCATCAGCAGATGATCGGGTTTTCCAGGAGTGCATTTTCTCGGGATTCACAACTGATGTACTGATGATATTTCAAGATGAATTAACTATTTCGGGAAATAGTTGAAAACAAACTATACGTTTGTTTTCGAGAAATATTTCTCGAAAACAAACAAAATATCTTATACAGAACACATAACAAATCAAGAGGTACTAAATAGGGTTAGTGAACTAGAGTGTTAATCGAAACGATATTGAGAAGAAAGAAAAATTGGATTGGCCATGTTTTGTGTGGTCAAGGCATGATGAAGGAGATTATAGAAGGAAAGTTTGATGGAAGAAAAGGACGAGGACGAAGCCATATAGGAATGTTAGATGATCCAAAAGAAGGTGGAACATATAATGTCATGAAAAGAAAAGCTAGTGATAGAGAGTTATGGAGGAATTGGATTCCCAGGGACTGCCACTTGGCAGAGCACTAGATAGATAGACTCTCTGATTGACTCGACCGGGAATCGAAACACAGACCTTATGTGTAAAATTCTGAACAAACTGGCCGATGCACTAACGAATGAGCCACGGAGACGTACTCTTAGTACATATTGCACAAATAATATAAAATAAGTAAATAGTAACTTTGAATATTGTTATACTTACAAACGCTTCACACACATGTATCTTATGATATCTATGGTGATTAATGCACAGGATAACGTTATCTAATTTCTAAATTGCTACTATAAGCAAATATCTTAAATGTTCTAGAACAACATATACATTATACGCCTAGAAATCTGACAGTCATTCTCTAATGAATAGACTTGATACATTTCTAGTAACACAGACATTCAATTGTTTAGGTTTGGATATTGCAGTAACCTAACAATAAATGGTTTTGCTATGTTCAACAAAGAATTACTACTGAACTGGTAGTAGGCAGTACTAGGCACATCAGAAAAACGGCATTGGATCTATCCGTAGATTGTAAATCAGAGATAGGATCCAAAGTAACCTATGAACCAAGACCACAGGGTTAATGCATAGTGATCAGACAGGGCCCAAGGGCTTGGTAGGAAGGCATGCGCAACTTGGTGCATTATATTCATTTCATTTTAAGCCGAACTGGTTTCGGTCCCAGCGCTCACCTGTCTGCTTTCTGCTTTCGACTACTTATGTGAACGATATGCTTCTTTAAAATATAGAATTATATTGTATTAACTAAGCAGCGACATTATTGCAAATAAATTATATACCCTTATGTAATATCCACAGTGTACAACAGTCTCATAATACAAAATAATACTGATCCTTATATCTTAATTAGAAAATAACCATACTCGGAGACGGATCAATATTTTGCTAATATTACACATGACAGAAGAATTCTGAGAACTGGTGACAAGTTCAAACTGCATTCAAGAGGTTAGATTATGAGAGCAAGAATTAAACCCTATTTTGGAGTTTAACTTTAATGATGATCGTATATGGTGCTTGTGGCAGATGTACAATTATATAGATCAAGCTGAAATCTAGGTCTGGCGTCTGCTTCCTTATCGAAGGATAGTGTGTTAACCCGGCCAGGACACGAACCCATGACATCCTGTTTATCGAACAAGCATCTTACCGACAATGCTATCCAACCGGGACAACCATATGAGTATCTTTCTTCATCATCTTTCTCATAATGAGGGTGAATAATAATAATTATTATTATACTCTATTAATGATAATTATTATTAATAGAGTTTTAAGTTATGTAAAGATGAACGCCCTATCGTCACATTAACACAGCCAAGTGGAGATCAATTGCAATAAAACTGTTCGTGAGAACTATAAGTTCGATGAACAAAGTTTACAAAGAACTGTACTTTACTATGGTACTGTACAACACTATATACAGTTTACAAGCAATGCAATCAATATTATGTTGACAGATCGATATGATACGCAGTGAAAAGGACACTATATACATCAGGGTGCTCATCGACCTGACCTTTTCAAATTCCCTGACTTTTCCCTGACCTCCAAAACTTTTCTCTGATCAAATTTTACCCATAATTACGCACATCGCCGCGAATGGTTTCAAATCGCGGGCTTACTAAGCATAACAAGTGACGATTCATGTTTATTGTTCAATCTTGATAACTAACTCATATTTTTCTATTTTATTATATTTTGTATCTTGTCTAATCAACTTTGCAAGATACTGGAGATAAGAAAAAAATTAAGGAAAAACTATCAATTTTTTCCTTGACTTGACATCAAATTCCCTGACAATTCCCTGTGTGCTGAGCACCCTGTACATGTTGAAGATCCATTTCATCATCTGGCAATGACATTAGCTATCTAGCTGTCACTCACCCTCAGAAAGAAAACACAAAATAATTTTTTTTATACACACATCACTAACTCCGTTTGCGATGAATGGTGGAGCGTAAAAGTGAAGTCAGAATACACAAATTCCAGTGAACGGAGTTTGAACTTAAAACACTCGATAAAGCAATGATCATCCATCTATGCACACGTTTTCTACCTGTGTGTGTGTGAACATGTACAAGTCTTATAGGTATAAATGATGTATATGTTGTTAAGCAAAACATTACTTTCTCTACTATTTATTACAATGAATTACTAACTATTATTACTATAAATTACTTACTTGTTTCTATTTATTTAATACTTCACTTTCTTCTCTATTATAACTAAGTAAACAAATTCATATACGACGAGGCGAATAGTGCAGAACAAAGTCAATGAACTCAAATCATAGTGTAAGCACTGTAACCATTAAACACACAAGTCAGTGCAACATCATCCATGATGCCATCTGAGACTCCGTGTATTACAAATAATGTGCACATATCTTCTGATTCTCAGCGAGTGAACAAGTGAAAGGCATTAAATGAGGTAGTCCTTTATAGTCTACTGCTATTGGACAAACAATTCAGCCAGTTAATATATCTTCAATATCCCATTCTCAACAAATCCTGTATATATCTATACACAATGGTTGAGTTTCATAGGCATTACCAATAATCTATTAATTAGTCTACATTATCTATGTACAGTAAAATTGTGCTACAAAATAGTCACACCGGCAAGTGTCGCACAACCAAATTGACAATATCGATGAATTAGATATTGATGAAAATCATTAAAACGGAGCTGTGAGCAATGAGCATCTCAAACTACTTTGTTAATTCTATTTCCACGCACGCCGATGCTTATTGATGGTTATTAATGAGACAACTGAACTACAGGCTTTTTTCGGTAGCTACCCCTTCTGACTTGTTTGCATCATTAATTTCAGACTTGCCATCAATATTTAAATTTTCAGCCCTGGCTTCAATAGCCGCCGATGAGATACCATTTAGTTTACTCGCAACACCAGCATCATTAATAGACCCCCCTTCAAGTGAACCATTATTTTCGGATTGACCAACAAGTGACAGGTTATTTTTAGCAATGGCATCTGATTGGTTGCTTTTTTTAGCAGCAGTATCTGACTGGCTACTACTAATGTTGTTAACTTGAACAGATTTCTGCTTCGATTCTTTGAGATCTTGCTCCAACGCTGAGTATATCGCTCGACAGTCCAAGCTGTTCGTTAAGGCACTTCCTGTCTGCTCGCTAGCACTGCTATTACTATTTCTATCCTCGTGTTCGTGGCTGAATCTATTATGTCTGAGATCAGTGTCGTCGTCACTCGAAGCCCCACCGCTGGCGTGATTCCTCGTGGATTGAGTGACACGGCCCTCTTCAAGGATTCTGCGACATTCTGACTCGTCGTTGAACGGGCTGTCGGGAAACTCCTCCGTCAATCTCTCGCGTTCCTGTGCAAAACAGAAACATCGACAAAAAATTCAACAACGTTAATAAAATTATTATCAAATATTTATTGAATACACAATAAAAAACAATTAAGTAATACAGGGTGAGTGAAAAAAAAAAACCCTAGCGAAATCTCAATAATTTCGTCAAAACTCAAGATTTTCAAGAAAAATTTTACAGACTTCTAGAGGAGGATTTTTGACATCTACCCTGCAAATTTGGTCTAAAAACTTTTAGAAATAAAAAAGTTAGAGTTTCTACGAAAAAAATCGGAAAAAACAAATTAACAAAGCTTATTCTAATAGCGGCCGCAGAATGGATCGATCAGCATGATCCGGAGTTTGTCAAGAAGGATGAGTGAAAACCAAACTCACATGACATTAAAACTTTCTACTACCACGTCTGGGGAAAAATACTTGAGCGGGTACAAAGTGTTCATTTCTGGAAGGCTAGGAGCACTCCATCCAGAATGGAGAGCAAAAAAATCCCCCAAAAAACAACAAAATTAAGCCACCTGGTGAAATAATATGTCAAACATGTGCAGTAGTCACGTATAAAGCAATATATGAAAAAAAGTTTAAAATAATTTATTTTCAAACCAATCAACACGGCTGAAATCAAGACTGAAATGGAGGCAATCTGGGACTTGCAACAAGAGGCCATTGACCTGACTGTACTAGCTTTCCGGAAAAGGTTACAAGTGTGCATTCGAACAAATGGCAGTCACTTTGAATACCTACTCAAATAGAATCGGTACCAACAACAAATGGCCCTCCTCAAAGCCACAATTAATATCAAAAAGTATGAATGCCTGTTGAATAAGATTTGTTAATTTGTTTTTTCGATTTTTTCGTAGAAATGCTGCAACTTTTTGGTTTTAAAATATTTTTCGACAAAATTTGGAGGGTAGATGTCAAAAATCCTCCTCTAGCAGTTTGTAAATAATTTGTAGAAAATATGAGTTTTGACAAAGTTATTGAGATTTCGCTAGGGGTTTTTTTTTTTTTTACTCACCCTGTAAGTTAAAAATAAAAAATTAGCGACATGGCATTCCAGCGTACAACAGATTTATTTTAAAAGATTTTTTATGTACGTATTTTCAAGACCTGTAATAAAATCTTATTTGTCTTAATTTTTAGCCCAAGCTCGTTATCATCCAGGGCAATTAAAAATAAATTGTAAAATATTAAGTCAATAAATAATATATAATTAAATATTTTTTTTACAATAAAATATTTACTTTGAAATAACAAATAAACAAATAGTGTTAAACAAGCATGTAATATAATAAATCTCTGCAAAATTCCGAGCATCCTTTTTATACTCAATTACTCATTTGATTTAAAATAAAGTAAGCATGAATTTATACTTGACCAAGTGCTTCTGATGTATTAGAGTATTTAAGGCGACATAAAAACTGACTATAGGGTTCTAATTTATTTTGAATAAACTCAATACTAAAATAGAAATATTCACCTTTACGACTAAGTCAAACTGAAACTCGTGCAGCTGTCGCTGGAAGCCAAAGTTAGGACTGGCACATGTGCGAGATGATCTCACCACGGCCAACGCGTCACGCCAGCCGAGAGATGTGACGGTCATCACATAGGCCACTGTCACTGTCACGCTACGTGACACACCTGCTAAACTGTGATATCAATCAATCAATCGATTAAACACACAATCCTAATCAACGAGAGGCCCCTTTTCATTGACAGAGTCTCTCAATCGCTCTGCAGAGGTTTAATGTGGTCTGCTGTTGCGGTTCATTCAATCTAGTCGATATATAGACAGGCCACCATTCATTCCGTTCTTGATGAACCTTTTTTTGAACCTTCAGGGCTCTGCACACCTAGCGTAAAAATCAATCAAGCAATCAATAAAAGGAGTAAAACATCAATTAATTAATTAAGTAATCAGAACATATGTGCATGTAGAAGTTAGCAAAATCTATTTCAAACTACACTTTTATTTTCATACCATGATACTATATTACACCTGTTTATATAATAATGCTTGATCTCATTGCAAGAGTTACTGTACATTTAATGTTTAAACATTTTGAGTTATCATTATTCAACATAATCATTACATACCAGTGCACTAGCACGCCTCCACCGCCCAGTCGAGCCGAGTGAATGAACTGGTTGCACTCACTGAAGTACTGCAGGATGTTCTGCTCAGCACTATCTGACGCAGTGATACATAAATACTTCTTGTCGTCAAGTATAGCCTTAGCGTTGTCGTGTATCGACAGTATGTGAGTTATGTTGTACTTAGTCAACTGAACAGCGTCCCGCGAGTCGCGATAGTTACCAACATATAAACCATCCAGGATCTGTACGTAATTCAAACAAAAATAAATATTATAGACTTGGGAGTCTTGGGTCTCCCGTACGTACAATGCCTGATTAAATTTCTAGTTAGTAAATTTTATCTTAGGGTTCATATTAGAGTTCGGGTAATTTTAAAATTTTGAAAATGTAATACTTTCCGTTATCCTCCTCAGAGTCTGTTAAGTTAAAACCATTTAGAAGTTACGTTTTAAAGTAAGTCACTGTTGCTCAGTTGCTTGGCGAATCAGTGCTTTTTGCCGAGGACTGGGGTTCGATTATCGATAGAGTAAATCAGTTAGGTCAGAAATTAAGTTATATCAGAGAATAATAAGTAGAATAGTAGATAAGTATTCCAATCCAAACCTTATTCATTCCATTCCCCATAATGGACTTCTTTGAAAGAATACTGTCAACAATACGACGAAATCTTGCTACGCCTGATATCTTGAGGTTATCCACCTTGTTTGTTCTCTGAAAGGCTGGATTTCATACCATTCTTAACTAGCAAAAATTATACCTTTGCCTGCCTTAACAATTTAAAACAACAAATGTACATGTATAGCAAATGCACTTTCAATATGAATAATAAAAGAATGACATATAATATAATTGAATTTAAAAACAAAAAATTAATTTCATTTAGATCTAATTGATATTGTTGAAAGTATGGCTCTGGTCAAGAGACGGGCACTAGTAAAGAGACGTGCCTGTGTCATATTTTATTTACGAGTTGTGTTAGGATTATGGTATGGTTTTGGGTTGGCCTAACCTCCACCCCAACCCTAAACCCAACTCTAACCCTAATTTATTCTCCTCTATCTGCGCAAATTGTAAGAAAATCGGTAAAATTGTATTGGCACAGGCACGTCGCTTTACCAGTGCCAAAAGACGTGCCGGTGCCAACACAATTTAATCGATTTTCTTCAAATTTGCGCAGATAGTGTAGAATAAATTAGGGTTAGGGTTGGATTTAGTG
>JAQFZF010001290.1:0-14413 GCA_034695365.1 Enchytraeus norvegicus | reverse complement strand
TGTATTTTGCAGTTTATGACAGCAGTTTATGGGAATATAATCTCTTCGCCTATATAGCATACCATTCTCCGTTGATTTAGTTGATTTAGCAAATAATAGAATTTATTGACTCCGTTGATTTAGAAAATAATAGAATTTATGTAACTTTTAAACGATAGCTTGTCATCAAGTATTTTACCAAGAAATTTAGTAACACAAACCCTGTTAATCTTGGTATTGTCTACATGTTGCACAGGTCATTTGATTTGATAAATCTTCATCATCAACATCAAGAAGAATAATATGAAAGCCGATTTTGAACAATTTACAGTCAGTCGATTACATTGATAGCGAATCACTCTCGACCAATCCTTAATACCAAATAAAGGTCGTCATGATTTTGTAACTCACAATTTCAGAAAATTCTTTCAGATCCTTGTAATTCCAATTCGTTGTTAGATATGGATCCTGATTCATGACACGTCGGTGATAGACCCTAGTTATTTGCAGTCAGACCAAGCTGTTGACAACGACGGCGCAGAAAAAGGAGTAGATGTCATGCAGGATTACGACAAGTAGCACACAAAAGGCAAGGAATAAACACAGTTTGCCCTGCAAGTTTTCCAAGAGCATCGAAAGTTCTATCCAGATTTCAACAAGTCCATGGTCCTTCAGGGTTTTTGTTGTTGGGACAAAGCTGTGAAAACTTATGACCAATCTTAGTGACGGTAGTACTCGATTATGTTAAAACGTCTTAAAGAGAAGCCTTGTGCTTCTGAACCTTGACGTTAAAGATAATCACACTTCAGGATCTTTGAGTGCGAAATATTACTTTGTTGCCGTAAGCAATTTATCTACAGGCGACTTCATTCGGAATGAACATTGTGTTTCAGACTAGAATTACATTTAGGCACTATTAATGGTTATGTTAATTATATAGGTCTAACACTGGAAAATTTGGGTTGGCTTGAGCATACCCTAAATATTGATCAATCAGAACAATATTTGTGCATGAAGTAGTCTTGGCCTTTGGAGAATCTATTGGAAAGGTAGGACGTAGACATTTAAGAAGTCAAGAAATAAGGGCCACCCTAATATATATATATATAGCCTCTGTGGCTCTCTTGTCAACTCCAAATTGGACAGGTCCGGGTGCTAGAACTGTAAAATCTAGGTTAATTTAAATAAATATTGACTCAACCCTCCGGGGTTCATCCACATATTACGTCATCACCAGGGGGGTCGGGGGTCGGGACTTGATGATGGTTGATGACGGAGGGGGTGGGGGGGGGGTTCGGTTCTTGATGACGTCATCAATGGAAAAAATTTCACGCACCTTTTTTCGTTATTCTTCGAAACCGCACAAATTACTTCGCGAAACCGCACTATTTCTTCTGAAATCTTACAATTTGTTTCTAAAAACTGCACAAAATGTCTGCGAAAACGTTTTATTTATTAACAAAACAGCCAAATTCTGGTTAGCCCATTTATAAAATATAATTCGCGCACGTACTGCATGGAGTATATCATGAGCCAAATAAGTTCATCATATCGCAAACATGAAGCCAGCCTCTATGATCGCACCTTCAATAATAAACTTTAAGAAATGTAAAATCTAATTTAAACCCGGTTTAAAATTGGTTTCGTCGATCAATGAAGCCATCAGATTCTGGTGAGCCACGGATTCAAACCTTCGCGCTATGTGATACAATCGAGATTTCTACCAAAATCTTTCACACAGCTGAGTCAATGTGAGAAAATTAATTCACTTCTTAGGTTGTTTTTCATTTTCTTCGTGATATGAGACTTCCTCTGTAACAGAGATAATAGCTTTTAAGAAGCACCCACAGTTAGCAGGGACGAGACTAGGATCTTGTAATAGTCTAAGGGATTATAGGGGGGGGGGAGCTACAGATGGGGTTCAGATTCGGCGAATTAGTAGATAATAGGCTAGGCCAGTACTTCTCAACATTTTTGAACGGAGGGCAAATTTTTGCGCCTCTGAGCAATTGGAGGGCAAAAATAAATCGCTCGCTCCGCTCGCGTCTGTTACATAGTAGAGCCCAAGAATAACACAATGGCTCGTAAGCCCACAATTTTTTAGATGATTTGCTAAATGGTACAATTGTAAGAGAAAAAAATGTTCGGTTATGCGATTTGTGAAAAAAGTGCAAGACAGCGATTCAAAATGTGTGAGAACAATACAGAAAATGATGTGACAAATTCTTCCATTGATGAAGTCATCCTAGCCTCAACTCCCTCCCCCCGTCATCAAGCGTCATCATAGGTCCGACCCCCCCTCCCTCCACCCCGGTGATGACGTAGAAATCGATTAAAATTTATAATTTTAGACATGTTCATAATTTGATATTCCGCCATATCGTACCTCACTGCGTGAAAAATGTTTAAAAATTATAGGTCTAAAGCATTGGGACTCTATTCCAGATGATATAAAGACTGTTGATTCGCTTTCTATTTTTAAAGTAAATTTGCGAAATATGTTAATTGATAAATACTGATAAGCTAAATAAGTGAGCTTATTTGTTTCTCATTCGTGAGAATTAAATAAATCTATATGATGTGTCTGCATCGGAATCGTATTTATTTTCACATATGACATACGCACATGTTAGTTTCCTTTCTTGAGTTGCTGTTTTTGTGATTTCGTTATTTTATAGACCACGCCATGATTATCGTGTTTTTGGGTAGAGTGGTCTAGACTGCCATATACCACAACTGATGTGGCACGACCTCTGCTATTCTTGATTTTGGTTTCCAATTGGTTAAGTACACAAGAAGTCATGACACAGGCCACTCTACCCCTCGCTGCAGCACGATAAACCTTCCAGACACCTTGAGATTTTTTGTTGACTGACGCGGGACTCGAACCCGGATCACTTTCTTATCAGTCGAACACTCTATTGATGTAGCTAAATCCCCCCCCCCCCCAAATATGTTTGTCTGATATTTGTTGAATCCATCTGCAATAGAAACCAGGCCGGCCCCTCATTATCCTCGGCCCGGACCCTTAATAGACCTGATATTTGAGGGGTATTGCAAAATTCTGAAGCAGAGGGGATCATTTTCAAATCTTGGGGGAGTCCCCACAATTTGATGTTACGTCACTGGATGTGCCTATAATGGATCTCCTATAATGGATAGGAGATGCATTAATGTTAAAATAAGCTAAATTATATATATCTTTAGTTGTTTTCTTTTAACTCTGACATTGTATGCTCTGTGTAGATTATTGCTATTTTTATGTTCAATTCGGCCTTTTTATAATTCGTAAAATAAAATAAAAGTTTATGCTTTTGTATAAACTTCTAATTGACGATTAATTTGGCATCTTTGACTGTCTACTAAATTGAGAAATTAAGATCTTGCTCTAATGCATAATTTCTGATGTAGCCCCTTTCATGTTAGAAAGTCAGTGATCATAGTGGATCATTTAAAGCATTTGACATTTTGTCTTTAGACGAGACTATCGCCCCACGTGGGAGTTGAATCAAACAGAACCAGTGGCCGGTAACTACTACCCCATCAACAGTCGTATCTACATTAGGGTAAAAAGTAACACTCTCTCTCTCTAAAATGGTTAATCCAAATCTTGGATTTGCCAAATGGCAGATTTAAGGCATAAATTCCTTTTCCTTTTTGTTAATCTACATATTACTATCTGTATATTTAGTGTAATGCCTACCTTTTATTCTCATATTGAGGAGAATTAATTTGTTGAAATGTAGAGAAAAAAAGAAGACAAACTCCGAGTGGCAGCACTGTTTGTTTACTTTGTGAGCTGATGTCATGACTACCAGGACATCTGTCATTTTCCTGATATCATCTTTGGATTCCAATGATTAGGCAAAATCCGCCTAACTTTAATATTGGGACGGAGAGGTGTATTACACAGCTGATCCTACTCAAAGTTAATCGTATCAAGCCTTCGTCAAAGTTTAAGGGACTTAACTGTCCAAAGGATTAAAGAGATAGTTTATTATAACACTAGTCTGATACCAACGAGGAATTGAGATAGTTTTTCCGTGGACTAGGACACAAAACAAGGGCTTGTTTTGTGGGTTATCTTGCTCTAAAATTGACTAAAATTGTCAAGTCGTGGAATTATAGGATACGCTCCTATCTACTATTTGGAACTATTTTTATTTTGTTCTGTATAAAGAACATTTTTCGTTTTTCCGATAATTATTTGACGAACGTTTAACTAATCATTTATTTTGACTCATTTTCGTGTACTTGTATTGTATTCTTGTAATAATTGCTAATCTGTGTAATTAAATAGAATAAAGTTCTTCATTTTATTTTATCCTACAAGCAGTGTGGAAAATTAGTCACTTAGTTAATTGTTGGCTGAAATTTACGTCCTTTTCGTTGTTAGTGGATTCTTTAAATAACACCAAACCAGCACGATAAATCAGTATTGATTTCTTCAAATAAATAATTATAATTCCCCTAGGCAAACCAGGAAGAAATCTAGTCAAATTAAATTATCACAAATATAATGGTACAGTAGGCCAAGGAAATACGAGCCATTGTCCAAAACAATTACCAATGCCTAAAATAATAAAAGATTCACATAGAAAAATATTATATTAAAACACACACCATTATATGTGTGAGGCAAACCATTATACTAGTATCTTCTAGGCTAAAGCCGAAACTAGCGTGAGTTAGATTCTTTACAGGAAAATTATGACTTCTGAGATGATTTCCTGTTGCCTTCTTCATATCTGCATTAGCCGGCTATTGCAAACATTTGCAATGCAGTTTTCGGTTATAGTTTCATGGACTGGAATTGGAGTGAAGTTGAAATGGCATAGAAGTATAATTAATGGGAATTTTCTAAACTCTTTAATATTTACATACTGGTCTGTAGGTATTTATACTACTTTTAGCCTACATGATGAAATATGTTTAATGTATGTTATGGATTAATTATTTATTTATTATTCATTGGTTGATTCAGTCATTCGTTCATTGTGTAGGATGAAAGTCAAGATCTTCAGCTAACTGTACTGACAGATCGTTCACAGGGAGGTGGAAGTATTCAAGATGGCAGCTTGGAAATTCTGGTGAGCATCATTTAATTTTATTCCATTTATTTTAATTGTTAGTTATTTGGTATATATTATAGTATAGCATATTAAGTCAGTGTGTTAACCGATTAACATTTTGCTAACAAATCTTTACTGTGCCCTCTAGCTCAAATCAACCACACATTCAATATTTATTCACTATATCTTGCATGGCCGACGTAAGCTAATTAGATTGATTTTCTATTATGAAGATAACCTTATCTGGCAGTGGTAAATCCTAGATTAACTTTAATCAGATTCACAGGAGGTTGGTGCAGGACGACAGTTTTGGTGTGGGTGAAGCTCTCAATGAAACCGGCACCGATGGCAAGGGTCTGGTGGCTAGAGGTTAGACTGTTTTATATGACTAATTATTATATCACTCGAGTCAATCAGAAAGTAAAATCTCGGATGTACAATGGGCCAACCATGCCCTCCAACCCCTCGTGGATCGGTTAATTGGAAGCAGTTAGCGCGTAGTACGTGATTGATTGCTTCAGAAGATTATGTAGTCACACGGGTCTGGCGTATGATCGTAATGGATCCAAGTGAGGCTGACGATCATGCCGCTAGATCAATGA
This sequence comes from Enchytraeus norvegicus, assembly GCA_034695365.1. NCBI lineage: Eukaryota > Metazoa > Annelida > Clitellata > Enchytraeida > Enchytraeidae > Enchytraeus > Enchytraeus norvegicus. The sequence goes on along the minus strand of JAQFZF010001290.1, from coordinate 8,760 downwards.
CAATTGTCACCTGTGTAGATCTACTGAGTAACTGAGAGCGCTCAGAAACAGAATCAGCTCCGTACTATGAGTCCATATTGACTCCATGGTAGCTTTACTAATTATTATAATAATAAGATTACGCTAAATATAGTTGCATTGTAGCCCAGCCCACCAGCATCAACAGAAATATTAGAAGTCAGAAACAACTCCTTTTTAGCATTGCATAGCTGATGCAGTTTAGCAATAAATTACTCCACTATTAAATACATCAACAATTTATACGTCTATGAGAGTACGAATCAATCATGAAGATAATTTCTATTGTAGAATTACTGAATACACGTATTACTGCTTTCTGTATTGTAGACTCTATATTTTGAGATTGAATGTCATATCAATGCGAATTTAACATCCGTTTCATCAACTGACGACGACCTCAGGGACAACATATAATAAACCGCTATGTTGTTCTGACCAGGCAAGCACTACGTGTACTTTGATGATATCGAGAGTTCAACTCAGTACCACAGAGAGCTTGGTCTCTACCTCTACATGTCGCCTGTGGTGGGATTTGTACCGAGCACTATGGATCCTGCCGCGTACAGCTATCAGTTCAAAACACAGGTTTGAGTGCTTTGTAGCTGCAAATTTTATTTCCCTTGATGTTACCATCAGGTAATCAATTAATCGATCAATCAATATTGGTTAAATGTTCGTTTCATCATCTATTAACGATATCAATGTGGGTTTAGCGTTCGTTTCATCATCTGTCCACGATATCAGTTTGGGTTTAACTTTCCTTTCATCATCTGATGACGGCAATAATAATAGTAGAGTATGCTATTGATCTCACCATATTGGCAAGATGGGTGGAATTAATTTTCAAATTCGTCTAGCTAGTTGCAGTCGACAGAGCTTGTCTGGGTAAACGAACGGAGACTGCGTATATTATAATGATGGAGAGTAAAGCAGTTTGCTCAAGGCTTGCTCAATGGTCTACAAATCTTGGCTTTGAACCCGCGACCTCATGATTCAGAGGCTGCAATGCTGCCATTAGTCACGATGCCTCCTCTGGTGAGGTAATAGACAATTGGACATACATATTCAGATCGACAGCAATTAATTCATTGTGTTTCTAACACCTGAATATGATAATGATTATAAGTTCTATATTTTAATATTAACAAGTGTACAAAATTGCCTCGTTGCAATGACTACCTGTGCCAAGACGTTCCTCAACGTCTTGAGCTAATTTAGCATGACTGGCCTAGTCTGGTCGTTGATTGATATCTTGGCAGTCTCCAATCATCTAGGTTATGGCACAGCGACTGAAGCTAAAATACCAACCTATACAGTGTATTTACAGTTGTTTTTCACATTAATTGAAATAGTAGGAATACTACTGGCAAATTCATTACCTCATTATTGCTTTTGTGTTGACATTTTTTATTGTATTAATTTATGTGATAACAATGTCTAATAATTAATATCATACCTATCATCTTTTAGAGTCTGGAATCAGGATTCAAGATTCATCGATATATTGATTAAATGATAGACTAAGGATTAGCTAAGTGATCGATTTACTTTATTTATTTATATTTTTTAATTTCCTGGGTGTATACAGCCCTCCGGGTTTAATAAAAAAGATTCACCGAGAGCCTTTGCCAAAGAAAATAGCTCTCTCACTGATCCCGAGTATGCAGTGCAATCTGTCTGCCGATGCCATTAATTAAATGGAGAGCCTCCGTGGTCTAATGGCAGCACTGTGGCCTCTAAATCATGAGGTTGCAGGTTCAATGCCCGGTGAGGACTACGAGTTGTAAGCTTTGGCAAGCTACTTTACTCTCCATTGCTATAATAGCATGCAGTCAGTGAACATTTGCCAAGACACGCTCTAACGACTGCGCTAGCTAGACGAATTTGGAAACGCCATCTGGCGAGATAGCTGGATCAATAACATACGCTATTATTATTATTAATTAAATCAGCTCCACAAAGCTTTATTGATTGTCTGCTGATTGATAGATAGATTGATAGATGTATTGATTGATTAATTGATTGATTGATTGCTGCAGTGGTCTGCTGTTAAAGCAGCTCTACCAGACAACGTTCATCTGTTGTCATTGGAACCCTGGGACAGCAAATCATATCTACTTCGTCTCGAGCATTACTTCGAGAAGAAAGAAGAAGGAAAACTTGCTAAACCAGTCGATGTGAATCTAAAGGTTTGATTGTATTATGTTAAGCTGCATAATAATAATCTTCTTCTTGTTATTTTCTGTAATCTTCTGTCCCACTGGTTAATCGGGATTTAATATATGTTATCTTTTCTTATTTGATTTGACATACCTAAATTGGTATGTTCGTAATTTTATACTTCATGTATATACTATAATTATCTATCTAAAATATTATAGATAATGGAGAATGCTTTCTGTAATTTGTAATAATTGATTTGAGTGACATACAATTATATTATTTATCAGACTCCGAGCAGAGTGTAGAGACACGATGAGATCCCCAACTAAATGTTACTACACGCAGATGAAAATATTCATAAATCTAACGTGGGCCGTCCCACGTTTTTAGATATGATAGAATGATGCGTCAGACCTGTGCTTAACTGTACTATCTACGTTAGCAGTTCTCTCTCTCAGTGCATTAAGGTTCATGGCATATAACTGTATAATTTGTATGCCATATTATCCTGAAGATAATTTTGTTTACTGGGGGATCTCCTTAGCCAGTGACTGCGTTAGTCGGCTTCTACGAAACACTTGCAGCTTTCTGTTGGTCTATTCTTGTGTTTGCGGATCCAACACAGCTAAACGTTGACATTTAACATTATGACATGACATATGAGATAGGTCATGGGACCACTAAGACCGATTGAATAATAATTAAAACATTGTTGATAGGGATTTAAATAGTGAACTAATTGTCTATGTTGTATTTTTAACCAGGGATTGTTTGTGCCATTCACAATCAAGTCAGTGAAGGAGATGACACTTGGAGCCAACCAGCCTCTCTCCACAGCCACACGTCTACAGTGGAATGTCCAGGACTTTGGAAGAACTGGAAAGGGTACGTAGAGAGAGAGGGGGGGGGGAGAGATTGAGAAAGAGAAAGCCGAATCTAATGTCAGTTTTGCATCCTAATGACCACATCAGTGGCGGGGGAGCCATTGGAATCGAACCGAGGACAAATTCAGCCAGAGTCGGGCACTCAACCAATGTGCTATCAGCTTAGCACATTGGTAGATAGAGAGATAGCTTTCTACCAATATGCATCTCCCTATGCTTATTTGTAAAGAAAAAACAGATGGTTACAATGACAAGTAATGAGTGTTTAACGTTCTTTCCATCGTCTGACGACGTCAGGGACGTCTCATACAGAATAGCAGTTATAAACCGGTGATTTATCACATGTACATTACATCAATTCCTTTTGTCAAGCTGTGGTGGCGTGTATTAAAACAAATTTTATACGATGAATATAAATATTATTATTATTTACTACACATCTGTATGGCTCTGAAACGTGGACCTTAGGAAAGGAGGATACTAAAAAAATTGGATCTTTAGAAATGTGCCTTTGGAGATGGATGGATAGGATCAGTTTGGCTGAAAACATTGCTAATGAAGATGTCCTGGGAGGAGTTTGAGTACAAAGACAGCTGATGAATATATTATCAGGCATGTTTTAGGAAGTAATAGATGGTCAGAGGAAGACCATGAAATATAATGTTGGAATAAATGAGAACGGAATCATATGTTGATTCGAAAATAGAAACTGGGGATGGAGAGGTATGGAAAAGTTAAATGTCATGGACCTGCCATTACAGAGTACGCTGAGAGGGAGAGAGAGAGAGAGAGGTAGTCGATGATGCTAGGAATGTTGTACTGTGTGATTGTTCATGCGGTGTGTTATTGTATTTCAGATATGAGCGCATTCGTGAAACCCATTGATCCCAACACTTGGACGGTACAGCTGCAGCCGATGCAGATTCGAACCTTCATCATCTCAACCTAGTGACACCTCACCTAGGCCTACACGTCACTTCATCTACCTTAACACTCCGTGCTTCTAACATCTTAATTGATAACTTGTGGGAACTGATTTATATTCTGGTTTTATATCTATAGTGGGGGAATTGATAAGTTGTGGGATCTGATATTATTCCGGTTCATAAGGCAGTTAACCTTGACTTTACTGCTGCCAATAATTATATCTTGTATATACTTATTACTTCTACGCAGACATTCACAAACATTGACCACAATCCAAAACCCATATCAGGCATATATCAGACACATATAAGGCATAAGATAGAAATCAACTAATCAAACTCAAACTAACAATTTAGGGAACGTCTATATAGTACACTCATTGAAGAGTCCTAGTAGCGTTGAGGTATAAAAGTTAAAACTCATTTGCAGAAGTTTTGTACAAGCAGACTACAAACTATTAGACAAATTACACTTATAGTTTCTTTCTAAGTTTAACTCCTGTATGCTTGAGCAGTGATTATTTTGTATTGACGATTACGTCCCATGTTAGCATTTAAGGTTAACTTATAATTGAGGAGATGGAATGTTTTGCTAGAACTCTATGCTGTGCTTATATTTTTGGAAACTGATAAATTATATCAAATGCTCTGTATTAAGACATGGAATCCGAGATAGTACTAATAATACATCTATTATGTATTATTGTAAGTTATGTATTATTAGTACTATCTCGGATTCCATGATTACGATGAGTAATGTTAATGATCAATAGCGAAATCAGAGATGTTGATTTTTATGTAATTTCTTGGAGCCTATATGATTAATTGCTGTGGATCTGAATAGAAAGTTAGAGGCTTTCTCTCTGACCCTGACAGGCGCAGATATATTGGAGGGACATGCCCCACCCCCCCTCGACATGAGGAGGGGTTCCCCGCGACTTAAAAATTATTACAATTTGATCCATATACTAATTTTGGACCCTCGCCCCCACTCTCGTTTAATCTCGATATAATCTGGCCCCACCTCAAAAAGAGATGCTTGTAAAAAGAAAAAGGAACCCCCCCTCTCAATAATTCTTAGATCCGCCACTGGGCCTTGATATTTGAGTTCAAAGTGGTTGAGTTGATCAGAAAGAAATCTCTGACATTGGCTGGATTGGCACAACGTGTAGGCTTATTGCTATTGCTGAAGCAGAATGTTTTGCATCACCGATCAGAAAAAGTCTATTCGGAATCATAATATTGTTTGAGGCTAACAGTCTACAACCGCATTTAGCATCAGTTTCGCTGCCAAATGGCTAAATCAGTAACTTGTGAGCCCTGGAATTCAAACAATACACCTCTGAAATCAGATTTAGATGCTTAAAGAAACATCTCCTTTGTCCGAGCCACTTAAGTTTTGTTAACAGCTAATCAAACGACAGTTTAAGGTATATAGAGCCAACTCGTTATTTCGTGTATCCAAAACTTGGAAACAGAACTCTTGTTAGTAACAAGCAATCGTAACACTTATAATTTGCAATATCTCAGGGTGTTTGAATATTAACTTCTCGCGAGTCGGCCCACTAGATCATATTAAACCATGATATCAATCACATGCAGTATAAGAAATAACAACTACATTATAGTTTTACTCATCTGATTCGTTTGCCACTGTAACGGTATATAACTTTATATTGTTTTATATTGTGTTGTATTTTCTCTTTAGCAATAAAACGTGGTTTAATTATTCATACCGTGCTGAAGTTAATTGTTACTAATTTGTAGTGCGATGTGTTTGATTTTAGAGGACAACAGATTAATGGGAAAAATTGTTTGTTTTTTCTTCGTTATTTTTTGCAAAGTATTTAACTAAATATAGCAGTTCAGCAGAGCCGTGTTGGATCCAACAAACATAAGAATATACCAACCGAAAGCTGCACGTGTTTCGTAGAAGCTGTCTAACGCAGTCACAGGTTAAGGAGTCCCCTCAAAAAACCAAATTGTTTCCAAGAAAATATAGCATACAAACTCTACAGTTATATGCCATGGACCTGCCGTTGGGCAGTGCACTGAGAGAGAGAGAGAGCAGTTTGACATATTTGCGTCACTAACAAAGCGTTATAAAAACTATGTATTCCTATGGACCATGGTTACATGAAAGAATTAAAATCAATAGAATAAAGATATTATATCATAGGAATTCTACCCAACCTGGAGCGAAGTAATATTATGACAAATTAGGCTACTAGCATTAAAGGAACATAATCTTCTGACCATATCAAGGGCTTCCACCTCATATATACATGTAGGCCTACATGGAGGCAGACTGTCTCCAAAAAAAGATTGAGGGGATATTTTGGGAAGCTTAAGGGGATTATTTTGTGAAGAATTTGTTGGAAAAGTTTCCCTGGGGAGAATTGACCCCTGGCTGGGAGGGCTAACTGACACTTCTGGGGGCCTAAGAGCACGACGAGATTGCATGCTATTATGCTTCCATCTGACGATTGTTGAATAATTTGAGGCTATCATGATTCTAACTGGTGAGTGTTAACTTTAGGCTATCATGCTTCCATCTGGCGAGTGTTTGAAAACCATGGGCTATCTTGCTTTCATCTGGCGAGTGTTTGAAAACCCTGGGCTATCTTGCTTCCATCTGGCGAGTGTTTGAAAACCATGGGCTATCTTGCTTTCATCTGGCGAGTGTTTGAAAACCCTGGGCTATCTTTCTTCCATCTGGCGAGTGTTTGATAACTTTAGGCTATCATGCTTCCATCTGGCGAGTATTTCAAATAGACTTGCTTGCAAAGGAAACTTGTCATCCGCAGTGTTTTGCCAACTAGTTTCTTCGCTATCGGACACGCTTATATTATTGACGGGTTTTAGGTTTCCCATATATGTCATAGATTTGTCATATAGGATATGCTTTGACATAGATGATTATGTCATATACATGTATATCATAGATGCCATGGATTTTATTTATGTCTTGAATAAACATAACATAAATCTGCAACTAAAGTGAAAGAAAGGATTTCCAAACTGGCCATGTGATAGCCTACACACCTCTTCGTGTATTTTAACCTAAATTATATCATTTAGCCATGACGACTATTTTTTTTAGGGATTTGAATCCAGTTTGGGATTGAATAGAATAAAATTTATTTATTTATGTAACAATGTATTGCGGTTGTGTGCATCATATGCTTGCATGCAACACCCCTTGTTTGCCTACTCCCCTTTGTTTACATTTTGAACTACTTGACTGTCTAGTCTCATAGCGTTCTCATATGATCGTCATGTGCATGTGGTATTCTACCGTAGGCTTAAGAAACTTTTTACTTCTATTGCAAATGTACTGTAATTTGCCACTTTATTTTATAATGCTTATAAATAGTTCTGTAGCCCAATTATATAATGTTATTATGCCTATACAACAGCTAGACTATTTCTGATGATATGAGGTGAAATTAATAGAACCAGGCCTACATTCTTTGCATTCAAACATCTATTAGAATAATAAGCAGTTGTTGCCACGGTACCAGTCGTATTCAGACATGGCTATTGCATCTGTGTCTCGAACTACGATTACACGTCAATTAAAAAATGACCGGGAACATGTTGTTGTGACAGCGGGTTAGACTCTTGATTATCGCGAATGATTCACTAGGGCCCTTATCACGGGCTTAGTGATAGTTAATAATTGAGTAACCAAATGCAGATCATACGTCTGTCTAGTGCTCTGTCAAAACTCAGGCTCAAGGCAGTGATTCGTATACACACATTACACAGTACGCACTCTTGCTAATAATATATTACTGACCACACCATTGATATGAAACGTCCAGGTATGAGCAAGTATGTGAAAAATCTTCCTAAATGCATGTAAATAGCACATTATGCATGTAGCTAATAAATTCCGTTTATTTGTATTATGCTTATTTCAGATGTTTATGTAGTTAGTTCTGCATAATTATTACTGTGACTAGTGGCCTGATCTCCGTGTCGTAGACATTGGTATATCAGGATGGCGCATTTGCCGCTTAAAGTCTTCATTCTATCTATAACGATTGCAGTTACTCTTGGCTATACTAATACGAAATCTAAAGAAAAACAGCCATGGAAGTTTCAGAAGTACTGGAAAGAAAGTCCCTATAGGTCGCAGGTTGCTTCAGATGTACCAATAGATGGCGCAGACAGAAATCATGCTGACTTCTTGACACAGTATGCGGATAAAGAGAAGAAGATAGTACACCAGTTTGAGAATATTGGATCAGATATTGGAAATGATATTTCTGATCATCAGCCTCTTACAGACCCCGTCAAAAGTCTGAACGAAGATCTGCCTAAACGGGACTCTAAGCAGAATCCTAAGGCACCACAGTGTGGATATGCGGTATGTAATCTATTGTGTAATTTTTAGATATTCATACAAAATATTGACAAGTCTGTTACACACTACTACACACTACACAGTTGACCAGTAGGCTAGCTGTATGTTTGCTGATATTGACTTCTACTCATATAATCATTCCTAGGCTACAAGTCATATTCCCTCTAATAATAATTACTCTTGTTTTCTTATTATTATTTTAACGTATGTGCCACATTTTTTTCATGCATGTTGATTAGTTATAGTATTCTGTGTTATCATATTAGTGGTAGGCCTATACACAAAAGTAGGAATAAACTTATATGTTAATTGTAATTTGTAACGTGTAACGATTCATTATTTTACAATATCAATGCAGTATCTGGTTGAGCGAGACGTGCTATCGTTGCTTGCT
>JAQFZF010001289.1:0-14415 GCA_034695365.1 Enchytraeus norvegicus | reverse complement strand
GAGACAGGAGTTCAAAGAGGTAGGAAGGTTTACCAAAGTGTAGTGTTTTATAAGTTAGTAGAGCAATTTTATACTTTGTGCGTTTGTGAAACAGGAAGCCAGTGAAGAGTTTCAATAATATTGATTGTAACATACAGTATTGATAAATAGTATTTGAAACGACGCATTAAAATCTTGCTAAGTTATCAGATGCTAGTATAAAAATCAGATGATGCAAAGTAAATATGTTATAATTTTTTAATACTGGTACAATGATGCTACAGGTGGTGAGGCAGATCAAGGACATGACTCTGAGGTACTTCGAGGATCGGTTCGCTGACTGGATCGTTGGGCAGGGCGGTTGGGTAAGTATCCGATCAATAATAATTATATGAGTACATTTACAAAGCGCCGCTCTATGCAATATGTAACAGTAGCGCTAAATGGACAATGTATGTATTTCAAGCAGCCCTCAAGCAAAAGGTCACAACAGGTGTGGCAGCCTCGACCTCTGCAAGTCTGTAATTTGATCTACCATTTGGTCTATAACGAAGAAATGATTGCCACACGGCTGCAAATCCTGTCCAATGCCATATCTGCTTCAGACACCTGTTACGTATCAACTAATCAATGACACAATAAAAATTACAATATTTGTTTGACGTCCGTTTCATCCTACTGCGATGAGTTCAGGAACGTGTGATCCCTGCGTCTGTGTCCGTTTTATAGACGCCCGTTCGATAGACATTGATGTTCTTTGAGAAATGCATGTACTTCAAGAAACACTCTATACAAAAAAATTACAAAAATGTTAACGTCAATTTTAACATCTGAAGGCTATATAAAAGACGTCTCAAACATCATAAGCAATACTTTGCCTCGTTACAATGACTACTGTGCCAAGACATTGCACAACGCTTGAGCTAATCTAACTTGACTGGCCAAAGAGCTGGCCGTTAGTTGATATTTTGTCAGTCTCTAATCATCTAGTTATGACACAGCGACTTTAAGCTCAAAATACCTATAAAGCAATCCTAACTTGTCCATTAAACGCGTATTAAAAAATTTCAGTCAGAGCATCAGTCCATACTCTAATTAGATCTTTTTATTAAAATTACAATTGAGCCCTACTCTCATATTCTAGTACAGATGCATATTTGTACACACACACACAGACACACACACATCGTGGGTAAAGAAACGGAAGTTAAACATGTAGTTTAATTATTATTATTCGTACACACGCACATCCACCGTTACACTTGTGAATTATTTTATCTTTTTATATTTTTTATAATTCTCTATATATTTTTAAAAAACACAAACATTTGAAAACAGTAAAGCATCAAACCGTCATAAAGAATATAACCGTCACTATTTAAGAGTTATATAATTCTGTAAGATTGCATAGAACTTAACGTACGAACAAAATTTTATGACATTAAACAACAGATATGTTTATACAGGGTGGGGCAAAACTTTTCACCCCCCTAGCGAAATCTCAATAACTTCGTCAAAACTAAAGATGAATAAAAAATAGTTTAAGGAGTTCTAGAGGAGTAATGTTGACATCCAACTTCCAAATTTGGTAGAAAAATATTTATAAATAAAAAAGTTACAGAGTTTCTACGAAAAAATAAAAAACCAAGTTAGCAAAGCTTATTCAACAGGCACCCATTCTTTTAAATTGAGATGTGGCTCTAAAGCTGGTCGCTTGTTGATGATGCCGATTCTATTTGAGTCGGTGTTTAAAGTGACCGTCATCTGTTCGTATGCACGCCTGTAACCTCCTCCAGAATGCTAGGACAGCCAAATCGATAGCCTCTTGTTTCTTGTGTTCCCAGACCTCGTGTGGCTTGTGTTCCCAGATTGCTCCAGCACAGTATTGAGTTCAGTCTTGTTGGTTGGTTTTGGAGTGAACACTTTGTATTTTTTCTGCACCTCAGACGTGGTAGTCTAGGAAATTGAGGTTAGATGAGTTTGATGGCCACTTTTCCTTCTTGACGAACTCCGGACCATGTTGTTTGATCCATTCTTGTGTAACAGGTATTTAGTAAGTTTTGTTAATTTGTTTTTTTAGATTTTCTCGCAGAAACTCTTTAACTTTTTTATTTATCAATATTTTTCTACCAAATTTGGAGGTTCGATGTCAACATTCCTCCTCTAGAACTCCTTCAAATATTTTTTTAAAATTTTACGTTTTGATGAAGTTATTGAGATTTCGCTAGAGGGGTGTAAAGTATTGCCCCACCCTGTAGTTTGTCCAGTATTTTTTCCAAATTTACATTCCTTGCTCTTCTCTATCTTGCTCACTGAAACTAATATAGTCTTTCCATTTTTAAAAGATATTTTTTAATTTTTCTCAGTTTTGTGAAAGAGTTTCAATGTTTACGTCCCTGACATAGCCTTCAGATGAGAAACTGGACGTTAAATCCTCATTCTATTGTTTCTATTTGACAGGAATCAATGGTAGAAGATGGAAACACGGACAAGGATTCCGAGTTGGATTGATTGATTGATTGGTGACCGATTAGTTGGTGAATTAATTAGCCAATTAATTGGTTAATTTATGACCAAGTGATTAATTGATTGGTTGACTCAACGCTATACAAATGTCTACAATTGCCTTCATAGCAAGTCATCAACTATAGAAATTTGCTGTTAGTTATTAAAGTGGACCAACATGTTTTGATAATTAAGATTTTGTTACATAAAATTTATTAAAGTTACCATTTAAGTTAAACAGGTGTAATGCGAAGACTTTACGAATTTTAGAAATGCTGTAAAGCTAATTGAAACGTCTGTTTCCGTATCGAAGGATACTGTCAGAGACGGACCCGGCTGGGACTCGAATCCGCAATAATTATTATACACAATGATTAAATTTATCATCATCATTTGAAGAAATGTGGCTTTTCTTGCTTCTTTAATACAGTTCTGTTTTGTATTAAGTAATTTCAATTGGACGTGTAACTTTTGGTTTGTATTGTATTTAAAAACTGGATTTACCAATTGTCACACTGCGCCAAAAACTAACCAATTTTGGGTTAGTTATTAGTTGAGAAGATTAGTTGAGTTTACTATAGAAATGTTAGGAAACTATTTTGTTAAAGCAGCGCCTTCGCTTCAACGCTATGCAAATATTTATCAGGAATATGTGTAAATTTTTTTATAGTGCTATTTAAGTTATGCCAATTTTTTAGCAAATATGCAAGTCTGACTTATGTTTACAAACAGCGTTAAAGAGAGAATTTTAAGTCCTAAAATCATATGTTCCAACTCTTTACATTAACTAAGACGTTATAAATTAGATTTTGTGTAAATTCATTACATTGAATTTCACATATTTGTTGCGACCAAATTTTGTGTGATAGGTTTATCATTTCTTAAGTCACGTCCTACTATGTTGTATCTTCGTGACTTTGTCCCGTGTTGGTTCCGGAAAATGTGAAAATTTAGACCAACGGAAAACTGCATGTGTCGTAAGAGGCGCCTAACGCAGATGCTGCAGTGAAGGGCTGATTGGTCTTGCCATGATTTCTGTATGCTTGACCATTTCGTCACTCAAGTTCCAGATTAGCAGGGATCCCTCCACATCGGTTATGGCAGGCTAGGCAACTCTACCCCTCACTGTACCAAAGCGCTTTTGAGACTCAAGTTAAGAGCGCGCTATATAAAAGCTGCTGATTGATTGATTGATTGATTGATCTTCTGCTAGATGCTTTGCATGCTAGCCGAATATTGTCTTCTGAGAAAATTCATTACCCATTTGTTAAAGGCAAAAGTGGTTTTTAACGTCAGTTTCGCGACCTAACGGCTACATCAGTGACGGAATGTTTTATTAGTTAGGGACCCCTTCAGAGGTCCAAAAGCATAATTATAGTGTCTCTGAGGCTCACATATCTAAAACCGAATAGGCGTAAATATTAAATAGTAGGTTTAATATATAGGCATAATATTTAATTGGCTACTTATTTAGGCAACGAGTTGTTTTTATAGCTGTACTGTTTAGCAACTAATAGTGTATTATGAGTTATGTTTTTGTATTTAGCAAAATATCCTATCTGAAGTTCTGTTGTGCCATAATTTTTGATAGAAGATTTTTATATTCCTATTTATGACAAAATGCTTCCAGTTTAGAGCCGAAATCATTCTGATTGACTAGCTGGTGCAATTTTCATATTGCTGCAAGAAGTATTGTGGCCTTAGCCAAGTGTTATTGTTTTCTAATTAACGCATTATGATTTCGCCTATTAAGTGCAAAAATGTTTCAACTCAAGTTTAGGAAATTTCTAGCAAGAACATTTTTGGATTAAGAAAATGAAAAATGAATACATTTTTTCCAGATTCAGTGCGTAAATATGCTCTCACAAAAATCTTACACAAATGTTCTCAAAAGACTATAGTTACTATATCATAAATGAATAACGTAAAGAGAATTTTGAGTTTGAATATTATTGCACTACGGCGATTTTGTTCACTTTGATTTGTTAATCAGGGCGCTTAGTGTTATGTTATTTTGCAATATGCCGTTTTTAACGCCTTATATGTGGCATACATGTGTATTATGAGATGTATTATGTGTTATATAAGTGTGTATTATGTGGCATACATGTGTATTACATGTTACAAACATATGAATTATGTGGCATACGTGTTTGTACTATGTGCACTTTGCAGTCTGTCTAATAATAGTGTTTATGTGACACAATACATGTATCAGTTTAATAATAGCGTATCGTGTGAAATATGTGTGATTTAAGTGTTTGTTAAAAGTTCTAGACAGCATCAGGGATGATAATTGTACTATAATTGTAATATAAATTACATGTGTTTAATGTTCTCTGTAGTGTAATCTATACTATCAGCATAATTACAAAATAATCATCTGACTTGGCCTGCTCAGTATGTGTTTCACGTGTCAGTGCTTAGTGGTACGCATATGCATTTGTCCTCATTTGTATGTTTATGTGTGTGTTTGTGTATGTCTGTGTGTGTCTGTGATGTCTCTGATGTCGCCGTCAGATGAAGAAACCGACGTTAAATTCGTATTGATCAATTCAATACTGATTGATTTTTGTGTGCATTTGTGGATACCTTTGAGAACCTTAAGCTTGTGCAATGTGCACGTCTGTGTGCGTGCGACTTTCTCTTTTGCCATTGAGAATTTACTGCTACTGTGTTCTGACTTCCCGTATTGGGTTCTAAGAATTAGATATCAGAACAGCCGAAAACTGCAGATGTTTCGTAAAGGTTGGATAACGCAAGTACTGAAGAAGACAACGATAAACGACCTCAGAAACCATAACAATTATTGCCCCCTTTAAGAAATGCATCATATCAGGTGCGGTAAAGGAAAAGTAGTTATGATTGGTTCAACTTGATTGGTCGATGGGGTGCTTTTAATAAGCCGAATAAACATTAAGAAGGAATTGTGCTTTGGACCTGCCATTTGGCAGTGCACTTGAGTGAGTGCTCTGCAATATTTTGATTTTACTGTTGTTATGTTGCTGCTATTTTGGTGATATGCCGAAATGATTATTTTGTGGTTTGTGTCACTTATTATTTCTTAATCTCCCTCAAATGATGATTATTTTTGTTATGTCACTGCTACATGTAGTCTGCTATGTATGATTCTATTTGTTTTGTTATGTTACTGCTCGTGAACTTCTATAATTATTTTATCACCACGTCACTGATATCATCCTTGAACGTGGAAACGAAAGATAAACCTTAATAATAATAATTACTATTATTTTGCTTGATTTGTTATGTCACTGCTTTATGCACTGATATGTATGATTCTTTTTTGTTTAGTTCTGTAGCTGCTGTGTGCACTGCTATATATAATTATATTTTGTTGGTTAAAAAGTTCATGCAGATGAAATTTTATTTCCCACTTGTATTTATTACAGTTGACCTTTTGTTGAGTTTATGTAAGTATTTGGTTTTCTTATTTGTCTTTCTGTAATTATATATTTTTGATTTCTGACAGATACAATTAACGTTATTATACTGCTTTTAGTAGACGCTTGCTGCATTGCTTCTGTCTTTTGTAAATTTTGGTCAATGGCAGGAACTGATTCTAGCAGAATAGAAACATGTGAAGGAGTAGATATAATATGATAACTTTTTATTTGTTTTGTCAGTGTGGCAGTAAGTCAGTTTATTTATTTTGTGAATTTTTTGTATAGTCACGTATTGGTTTAATAAAGTTCAGTGATTTTTAATGTTTATGTCTCTCTTTTGTTTAATTTCACTTTAATCTCAAAGAAAGTTACAAATGCGGACGTGAAAATTGTCGCTAAATCTATGTGTTAAGGTACAGACCAATAGACCAATATTTAACTGACTAACAGATACAATGTAAGCGTTACTGTATACGTCATATTATGCAAACTCAAATTTACTCTCAACGGAGGTCGGGTTGACCAGACTTTGTTGCCTTGGATAACAGACTTGCACTGTTTTGGATCTTCTCTTCTCTTCGGTCTATGCATAAGCAGGTGTGTCCTGACGGCTTTAAGCTGTCTGTGGTTGCATATTCCGACTGGGACGTCTCTGACAACGCCTTCGGATGAGGAACCGGTCTCATCGTTGAACTGATTGATCATAATTATTACTATTTTAGTGACAATTTAAATAAACATACAAAACACTACAATACAAAGGGACATTTTATAGCGCCACTATAAAATTCAAATCAAATAACGGTTTAATGTCCGGTTCATCATCTGACGACGATATCAGGGACATACCTATATACTAAGTATATGATATATCAGAGGACCTTCGAACAGTGTTGGGAAACTGAGCCTAGCCTGCCATAGGCCACAAACGATGTGACAAGATCTCCTTGAATCCATATGGGAGTGTACAGAAGCTGTTCTAGAAACCGACTTTAAATCTTACTAATAATATTATTTCTAATTACTATACAATACAATACAAAATAACATTTTACAGCGCCTCTATATACTAGGTATCTCAGAGGCGCTTTTGGAACAACGAAGGGGAAAAAGTAGTCTTAATCTATGCATATAATACATGTGCGTATGTGAATATTGTACTCTTGCATTGTATTATAGCATACGTATAAATTCTAACTGCGTATTCGTGAACTTTCGGTCAAAACTATGTGCAGCATAGAACGCCGTACATGTCACTGTATGTGTGCTACACTGTTTGTTCTATATGTGTGAGTGCGTCATTTGTTTTTAACGTGCAACAATGTAATGGTAAAATTAACTTTTTCAGATTGTCACACTCAGGTCGTAAAATCAGTGTCATGTACATTATTTGTTAAGTAGTTTTCAACGTGACCGCTAAAACAATTATTCGAACTGTTCAACGTTTAAGTTGAATTGAGCTAATTAAAATAGGTCATGTTGTTTCAAATAATTACTCTTGTATAGATGACTAAACACTAGTCTTGTTAGTAATAATAAATTGTCCATGTAGTTAATTAATATCTAGTTTTGTAATGTTGCTGTGAATAAATACGTAATTTGATTGAATTAATGTCTTGATGATTTGCAGAAATTTATTAGCAACATAGAACTAATTAAATGCCGTGTTGTGTTTCGTAGAAGCCGACTAACGCAGTCACTGAGGAAGGATAAGGAGACCCACCTCGGAAAACAATATTATCTCCAAAAAAAATATGGCATTCAAACTATACAGTTTTACGCCATGGACCTGCGGTTGGGCAGTGCACTGAGAGATAGATAGAGAGAGAGAGAGAGAGAGAGAGAGAGAGAGAGAGAAAGAAAGAAAGAGAGAGAATTGATTAATCATATTTCACGTCTAAGAAACCCAACATCGTTTACCCCTTCGCGGGACAGTTAATTGGAAATAATTAGTACGTAGTTGGTGAATGTTGCGGAAGATCGCGAAGGAAACAATGGGTCTGATCAAATATAAAATTGGATTGCATAGAGTGGGGCTGTCGACCTCACCGTCGGGTTAGTGACTTTGGCACCTGCGGGCTGCAATCGCTCAGGATCGGGATGAGCTCCGAGCATACGTTCAGTAAGGAATATGGTAAACCATCTTTACCTTAACACTTATTACACAAATGACATACGGACATGTTTCACATATTAAAAAAAACTAGTCCTTCATATACATAAGTTATTCAATTTCGTATTGGATCCGGCAGGCATAAGAATAGACAAACCGAAAGCTGCACATGTTTCGTAGAAGCCCACTAACGCATTCACTGGTTCTAGAGACTCTCAGAAAACACAAATTGTATTCAAGAACATATGGCATACAAACTCTACTGTTATATGCTATGGACCTGCCGTTGGGAAGTGCACTAAGAGAGAGATAGATTCAATTTCAGCATAATATGCATTTAGAGTCCTTTCTTGTGGGCATCTGGCAGACAGTTTTTGAAATTAAATAGTTTCTTAGGACCCTTAGACCGCCATCAGATGACGAAACATACTTTAAATGTATGTATTAATGGACCTCTGCATCGTGTTTAACCAGTGTTGACTCCTGTTCTTTTTCAGCAATTGTGACTTGCTAACTGAGCTTGAGTGAACCAGTTATATTGTGCTGTTCGAAAACGTCACTGATGTCGTCGTCAGATGATAAAACAGACGTTAACCCGTATTGTATTGTAGTCATTGAATGCTCGATGCCATTATGTCACACAATCGACAAGTTTACTAGAAAATAAAACTAACTTTTGCACAATGAACGCTTGGTTACAGTAACTGTTAATGTACTGTAATTCATAATGCAGAGGCTATTAAAGGCTTCAGGCTGTTCCGGTATGTCCATCTGACGGCAATATGCTTAGACGTGATATTGCATTATTTTATTATTATTGATATCCACCACGCTACAGTATTACGTATTCACAACAGATTCTTATTTCGAATCTATTTCACACAACGAGTTTGTCAAACTAGTTCTACTAAATACTACTAATTCAGAGTAAAAATTTCAATACATTATTAGAATCCGCTAGCTGGAAAAATTCGCGTGTAGGGAACTAGATAACGAATTATAGTGACTGTTACACCAGTATTTTGTGACTGCTTCATGTACAAAATAACTCATCGACTATATCCTCTATCTGAAACCTGCCTGATCCTTTAATATTGAAAATAATATTTGATTCCATAAATCAATTTAGTTTGTCCGTGCCTAGTCTCTCCATGAATTTGAATAGAAATGTCGTAAGTGAGATAAGTTTCTTAAAGGACTAATATTTTGTCTAAGGTTATTGTATTACTCTTGAAAGGAAATATGTTATATATAACAGTAGAATTATATATAATTAAGCTATTGGCCTAAAGTAAAGCTACAAGATGAAGAAGACGGAAAGATAATATTCTTATTTTGATCTCAATACATTGACAACATCGACAACACGTCTAATTACTATGCAATCATCCAATAGAACTATATATAATTAGGCTACAGGCCGACAGTAAAGCTATAAGATCAAGAAAATGGAACGATATGATACAGTTTTGATGTTTAAACATTCTACAACATGTCTGCTAATATCATCCATTACTTTACTTCTGTCTCTGGGACATGCTGAACGATTAAATGACAAAAATTCTCTCAATTATTTCACTTATTATCAACCAGCTAACGCCATCATATGGAATCATCGGCCCAGTTTGAACTTCCAGGTTTTAGATGATGAACCGGATACTGGAAGTTCAATTTTCAAGCAAGTTAGTATTTTACAATATTCAATATTAATCAATCAATCAGCAGCTTTTACATAGCCCACTGAATTGAATTGATTTCTCTATTTCACGGCAAGAGAGAATACGCAGCACACACAGACAGTAAACTTGAAATTGGATGTAAAGGCCCATAAGCACTAACATATGCTCCACACAATAAAATCAATTACCGGTATAAAAAAAATTATAACACGACGACACGGATTTGCTGGCTGTACATAGATGAAACTAACTAAATAAATTAAAGAATAAGATTTTAATCAGTGAACAATATTAATTTTAAAGTAAATGCAAAGAACGCACTCTTAATTAAGTCTAAGTCTTGGGAAGACCTCTGAAGATCTGGAATTTGAGTCAACAAAGGATTGAGTACACAAAGGTCATGGCGCAGACCACTTTGCCTTCACTGCAGTGTCTGCGTTAGTCGGCCCTTACTAAACAAATGCAGTTATCGATTGATCTACTCTCAAGTTTCCCAGAACAAACAAGGGCAGTACCTGCTATATAGCAGAGCGCTGGATCTATCTGTCTCTATTTCACTGCCAAATGGCAGGTCCAAGGTAAATTTTGAAACACAGTCTGCTATCGCGCACACTAATGAGCACCCCATCGATCATCAAATTGATCCCATAAAAAAGGATATGCCTTTAGAACACCCAAAATTCAACCGTATTTCTTGGGAATATATATTCTGACTTCCAAGATGGTTTCCCGTTGCCTTCCTCAGTATGAAAATATATGCGCTGGTCGGCTTTACGAAACATGTGCAGTTTTCAGTTGGTCTATTCTAAAATTTCCCGGAACTAAAACGGGAGCGCCGGATAGGGGGATATAAATTCTAGAATTTAATTTATTTATATTCAGTCAGATGAAAGTGTCAGAACTGGGATGAGGACGTCTTCCAGAGCATCAAACTCTGAAGTCCTCTCAGACTACAATCCTGGTCTCAACGCTGATGATTCCTTCCGCACTCATTCCAAAGACACCCATGCCGTTTCCGGATGTTTTGGCCAGGTAATGGTAGTAGTAATTTATTAGATATAAAATGATGCGTCATAACAAGTAACTTTCTATTTGTAAGTTAAGAGTGTGCAATATCTATTATTTGTTTGATTGATTGATTAAATAGGTTGAAGCCGAATTTAACTTCAATTTCGCTGCAGAATGGCTACATCAGTGACGGGTGAGCTCTGGAATTAGAATATTGAATCTATGGAACCCAATTCGGGCACTCAACCGATGTGCTACTGGCTTTGCCAAGGTTACGTCGGTTATTAATTGACTGATTCATTGATTTGATCGATATTGATAGATTAATTGACTCACTGATTATTGACTGATTGAGCGACTGATTGATTGATCGATTTGCACTGTTTTGGATCTCGCTTTCTCGTCGGCTTATGCATTTGCAGGTGTGTTCTGGTGAATCGAAGCTAATAATACTAATTTCAAACGAAACGATTCATCCTCAATCAAGAGAACATTTCAACATTATGTTTTGTAACGTTTCGTTGTAATTAATTTTGAAAAGACTTGAATTCAAAAGTAGTATATTTGGCAGTACAACTTTGCCTGCTGTTGTTTGTTTATTCAGTATTTGCACATTTCTCTCTGAATGTCCCTGACATCGCCTCCGGATGACGAACCAGACATTAAATCCATATTGATTGAACAATTGATTGATTGATATACATGTACATTCTGTGCAGGTGTTATCTCTCTCCTGTCCCACGGGACATCTGATCCGGGTGCTGGACGAGATCTACGGATTACCAACAGAGCCGGATACGATAGGAAATCCGGAATATGATCCAGATCCGGAATCGATTAGATGCGAATATCGGAGTGGTGATTGTCTTGTACGACCTCAGCCTGGACAAGTTTGTGACCTTTTAATTATTATTATTATTATTATTATTAGCTACTACAATTTATATACCATATAAAGCAAAACAAGTAGACAATTTAGACAAGTTTCAGACAAAACCTATTAATCACAATCACTTCGTGATAGATTATATCAATTACTAGGTACATCAAGCAATATATTTTAGCAATATATTGCCATTTATAAATTCTCCTGCAGGATTCTGTTGCAGAGGTGAACTTTCTTGTTATTATATTTCATTCGTCTGTATACTGACACACATTTTCCCTTGTAGTTCCCTTTGCATTGACGAAAAAAGAGATTAATTTAATTATCGACTGTATGCTTCACATAAATTGATTCGTCGCTAAATTTTATTCTATTTCACTTTGTTGGTTAGCTAAATCCATAGATATAAGAGTATGAAGATAAATAAACGGCTCTGATGAGTGGGAAAAAAATGTAATTAATAACGGTCATTGATATTTCACTTCCAGTGTCACCAGTGTTTGTAGTTTTATACAGTGTTACTATGGGCTCACATATCAACATCTCGAGCGGGTTCTGCTACTGTGAAAGCCACAGGCCGTTCTTTTTCCAAACTCTTTTATTGGTTAGTACTTTTATGGCTAAATCCATAAGATACTTTGTTTCTGTGCAATGGGTCTAGGTTAGGATCTCAGAGCAGTACTGCAATGGTCGCGAGTCTTGCAGAGATTTGTTGGTGGGTAGAATGTACTGTGGGGGAGCCAGTGGTTTACATGCTCTCAGTACATATCAACATATCATCTACCTGTGTGTACCCGGTAAGCATTTATTTTAATGAAAATGTGATAAATTATTGGTCATTTTCTACTTTTTCGAAAACTTTAAACATGCCGTACATAGCACGCCACACCATACTGTTCAGTGTACACTGTACATGTTACATTACATGTTACAAAATTGATATTTAATATACGTATTACTTGATAAATACATGATACATTGCATGATATAAAAGAAACGGCCGTTGAATCTGAATTATTATTATTAGAAATGTTTAACCATAATAGGCATTATTTTATCATTGAGGAGTAGGCCTACTATACTATATTTGTTAATCTTCAGTAGAAATTCAAACATTGAATCCAGTAGGTCAATAGGTCTACCATTTGACTGGATGTACCTCAAAGAAGATTATTTGCTTAAATTAGTTAAGGTACTCGGTAATGAAAAACAATACAAAAACTGACTACTTCAGACAGGCTGAAATCGAATTTAGCGTCAATCTCTCAATGCCTAACGGCTACATCAGTGTCTGGTGAGTCATGTGATTCGAACCGTGAACCTATAGAACCCAAATTGGCCACTTAACCGATGTGCTACTGGCTCAGCGTTCAGAACAGTAAACTTTTATGTCATAATTTACTGCAGTCAACAACATAATGGATATGTCCAATAAGATCAGATACACAGCGGCTGAAGGATATCTGGCAACTCCTAACTTTCCTTCGCCATACCCCAACAAAGTCAACATTACATGTACCCTAACCGCCCTTCGCTTCAATACTCTACAGGAAAAAAATAATCCGAGGAGCTCATCTTCTACTAGCCAAGCAACAAAGTTTTCAATATCTGGTGGAAGTCCCATCCATGAAATTAAATTTCATTCAGGGGACAATCTGGCAATCAGTCACGGATCGAAAGCTTCTAATTCGGGGCGATTTCTCAAACCTGAATCTACCAGAATTGGGAATAGAACAAAAAGAGTGGTGTCGAAGCCAATACCACACTATATCAGAAGAGGTGACAAATTAGTAGATGAATCAGATTATCCAAATCAATACGGCAATACGGAGGGAATTGACAGAATGGAAGTGGAAAACTTCCCTCAACACGATCTGGATTTCCTGATTCCGGAAACACGAAGCAATCCACACAAAAGAAGAACTTTCAAGTCAAATTCGGAGAAGACTCAATTTCGAAAAAATTTGAACCCTGCTGGAATGAGGCGATTCAGTAAGGTGAAAATAGTTGAATCTGAGAAGCCAGAAGAGATTTTAAGTCTAGAAAATCAGGTGGAATTGAAGACCATCTACGTTCAGCTGAAAGAAAGCAGTGCATGTTCGGATAGGTTGACTATACTCACACATAACGGCCGCAATGTCTCCATTCTGTGTAGAAATGAACGTAAAATTGTGAAAGCTGATATGATAGTGATTAATTTTGTGTCAAATGAAGTGGACAGTTTCACCGGGGCATGGATTCATTTTAGAGGTACTCAAATATTTCATCTTCTTCTTAAACGTGTCTTGCCGGTTCCCAGTTTAGACGGTCATGGTTTTATAAATATCTCTGTCTCCAACAAATCTAATCACTTCTACTTTTTCAACGTTCATCCATTCAATGAGACTCTTTGTCTAGGAAATTCTTTGTCTTCTTGTCTTCCTGTGCAACGCTTTTCTTCAATTTTTCCGCTTATGATTATGCTTTCTATTTATTTATTCCTCATAACATGACCAAAAAACCTCCAGTATTTAATTTTAAAAATCAATGACGGTTTAACGTTCGTTGCATCGTCTGACGACGATGTCAGGGACGTCTCAGCATATGTCACACCAGCTGGTCCACCCGAACGCAGTCGGAAAGCTGAAAAATAACAGGTCAGGCACGGTGCATGTCCAATGTCCATTAATCCACAGAAACAACGATTATACTAATTAAAATTTCTAAAATGTCGGGGAATGAGTCGTGAGTAATATCAGGTATAAAGCTGGGTACTAACTATCGCTCCTGGCCTTCGGGCCGGGAGCGTCACGGATAAATCCCTTGTGTTAGTACACGGCCACGAGCCGCGCCAGAACCGTC
>JAQFZF010001288.1:0-14418 GCA_034695365.1 Enchytraeus norvegicus | reverse complement strand
AGAGCTTCCATCTATTTTAAAGTACACCTATTTTCAATTTAAAGTAGACATAACCTATATTATTGGGCAAATGCATGAAGTTGATAAACAAATGTAGTGACATCCAATATTATTATTATACATTGACAGTAAGCTTATTGTAGATGGGTCTACTTTAATAAAACATTCGACTTTAAAGAAAAATAATAAATTCACACCAGATCTAAAGGCTGTAGCAGAATTTAACGTCAGTTTCGCGTCCTAACGGCCACGTCAGTGACTATTAACTAGAATTTGTTAACTATATAGCTAAATCATATAATCTCTTATTGAGTAATTACCTCAGTTATTAGAGAAGAGTGAAATAATTACTTGGTGAACAAAAATTGAATGAAGTGTGCCATTGAAAGTTGAAATAATTTCTGTTCTTGTTCTCATCTAATTCGTTCAAGTAGAGGTCTGCTTTTAATTATGTTGTCGTCAGTAATGTAGCTAAAATCAATTTCATATATTGCATGTTTTGTTATGGACACCATGGTTATTTGAGTAAATGAGTAAATAATAATTCGAAAATAATGGTAAATGGTAATTCCAGGAACCTGGAGCTTAAGTAATTAAAATGCTACGCTGGCGTGCGACAGACTTATACTCCACTAGGTGAAGGATACTAAAAAAGGTAAAGGTTGTGTGCTATTTTCTTTACCGAACGTAGGCGCGGAGCTGATCTCGATCCTGAGCGATTTCGCCACACAGGTGAGATAATTG
The DNA here is from genome assembly GCA_034695365.1 of Enchytraeus norvegicus. Taxonomy (NCBI): domain Eukaryota; kingdom Metazoa; phylum Annelida; class Clitellata; order Enchytraeida; family Enchytraeidae; genus Enchytraeus; species Enchytraeus norvegicus. The sequence continues at coordinate 13,674 of JAQFZF010001288.1, read as the reverse complement.
ATCTGACGGTGAGATCACCAACCTCACTGCACAATCCAATTTGACAGTTGGGTTACATACGCCAGACCAGTGGTAACCTTTGCAATCTTCCGAAGTAGTCACTTACTGCATACTAATTGCTTCCAATTATACGACCTTCAAAGGGATGGTGGGCTTGGTTGGCCCGTTGTACATCCTAGATTTTATTCTGTGATTGACTGGACCGGGAATCGAAACCCGGATCTTATGCGCAAACGTCGACAAAGACGAGCCGACGCGCTAACCATTGAGCCATGGAGGCGTACGAAGGACGTTAGGTGGAGTAATAGCTGTAATTAGCTTCCGCTAATATTTGTGACATTGAATAGCTCGAGTTGTCATTACGAGAAGCCTTGAGCTTCCTACCTTGACGTCAAAAACACTACAACATATTACCTAATAACATCAATTCATCTGATAACGTTCAATATTAATTTTAAAATAAAATAAAGATTTAACGACCGTTTCCTCAACAAAGGAATCAAAGGATGATCCAGCCTTAAATGATTATATACTGCAAATTTTGCCGAATATAAGTGTAATACAATAATAATGATCTTTCTGTATTTTTGCTACTCTATTTTCGTCTTCAATATTTTAAATTAAAATATACTGTTATTTCAATTTTTGTTTGTAGTCTTCCTAAGTTTAGTTACTGTTGCTAGAATATATCAGTGAAATAATTATGTGTAATATATAATATATTATATACAATCAATCAATCAATGATGATTTAACGTCCGGTTTGTCAGGGACGATGTGAACATATTAATGGACGTCAAATAAAATTTCATTTAAACAAAAGAATTAAGAATTGTGTAAAACTCATCATTACAATATGGTTAAGAATATAAGCCGCTTGCCAGTGCTTGGTCATATACTACGAAAAAGAGTAAAGTGCTTGCTGAATATCGTCAAATAATTAATTTTCATCGATATATTTTAACTTCGTCGGCCCCTAACATAGCAGTCGCTATTAAAATGAATACGCTATGGTTAAAAGTATGTTATATACCTACGTGTTACATGACGTTGCAAGGCTGAAGGATCTGATATTAATTTGCAGGGGTAATATGCAACTGGAGTAATAGAAGGTTTTGCTATGAACTTTGAAGATATTTTAGTAATTGGGCTTTTAAATTCTGTGTGAAACTTAGTTAATTTATATCTAACACAATGACATCGCTTTTGACTCTAGTAGCGTAGGGCTATATCATAATAACACAATACAATATAGATTTAAAATCCGTTTCAGGATCTGACGACGATAACAGGGACGACGTCTCCAACAGCACATGCAATACTAACTGATCCACTGATTATACCGCTAAAGTTAATTTAAACACACACATTATTACACAATCATGCACACTTGCATTTACCTTTTCGTACAAAAACGCAAGAACTACACCTGCCTGCGCAGCTAAAAATCGATGCCAACTCTCAACGAAATATATAATTTACATCGTGACCAAAGAAACGACGACATGATAAAGTCGACAAATCGATTTACATATTTTACGAAATATAACAGGTTATGTATAGAACACGTATACACATGCACATAGGCTAACTAGATCATACGTACACGCATGATAGGTTATGTGCACGTATAGTCTATACATAATTATATATACATGCATATAGGCTCAATTAATTATAGATCATACATTGACGTATGAAAGGTTCAGGTAGAATTTAACTTTACATGGAAGGTAAATATTTAAGGTTTATCCTACAGTTTTATCTCATGTACCATACATTTAACTTGCTTGTTAATTACTTCCATCTGATGTAAATTGATCATGCTAAAAGAATTTAGACAGTAACATTCAGTGGCAGCTAGATCTAGAAATTTTTGAGGGGGGAGGGCTAACACATGCATTCTTTCTAGGGGGCTCCTAGGTTAATTCGTGGCAGCATCGATCAACCAAACAAGTTGGTCTCACCACAGAGGCTCTGCCTTTTTGACATCATACGTCTCTAGCTAGAAAAAATATGCCTTCTGATGTGGTTTTCCATTGGCTTGCAAAGTATCCCAGTTAATAAGCTCGTACGACCTCCGTGCAGTTTTCGATTGGTCCATTTTCAAGTGTCTCGCATAAAATGTGGACCTAACATTAGGTAGAACTCTACACAGTGGCAGCGCCACGCCGGGGCGAGCCCGGGCACGTGCCCCGGCTGTAAACGTCCGTGCCCCGGCTGGTGCCCCGGCAGGAAAGTGATTTTTTTGCATTTTGATTGAAATGCAAATGAAATTCCATGATATGAAACCATGACTGTATTATCTTGTTAACCTCATTATTATACTATTCCGGTATTATTTCATGTATCATGGAGTCATGGACAATGTACATTGACTCGCATAAATTGCAATGATTGGTGAAGTTTGTGTACAATGCTAATTTTAGTAAATGATGTTTCAAATTCAAGTACTTACAGCATTTCATGATTTATCATCAGTTTTAATGTGCCCCGTCTCCGGACCTTGTGCCCCGGCAGTGCCCCGGCTTGCCCCAAATGCTGGCGCCGTCACTGCTGTGTTATAAAAGCCAAGAACACTATGTTTTGATTTTCTACCAAATTGTAGTGTGCCTCCTTTGATATTTGTCGCGCATCAACAGGGGCCTATTTGTAATTAATATTTAAGATTTCAAGAGAATTGGACCCACAATCACTGAGGTATCGAATCTTGCACGTGACTCCTGGTAAGTTCTTGATTCCCAATATGGACAGAACAGGGGGAGGGGTTTAGCGACATCGGTAGAGTGTTCGCCTCAGAAGCAAGCACCCAGGATATAATCCCAGGTCAGACGACAAGAAAAGTTAAGCAAATAGGTAATCAGGATGGTTATTCGAATATATGCGCTGATCGTTATCGTGCGCAAACTAACAGGCTGAGATATATAATAGAGGAGTAGAGAAGAGTAAAGAAAAAAACGCCACCTGGTGAATATGTGTCAAACATGTGCGGTTGTAACCTGCAAGCAATATACATAAAAATGTCAAAGGCTGGTCATGCGCACTGTACAGTATTGTAGGCATACTGTATGTATGGTTATGCCTGTTACCTGTTTTCCTCGAGTCTGGATAGTCTCATGACGACCTTACCGATGGAGGACCTCCTACTTACCCTCCGCTGCACTTTTTTCTTTCAACCGTCCCAGCCCCAACCAAGTCAACTCTTGCACCCCATCCAACCACCTCAATTTCGGCCTTCCTTTGCTTCTTTTTCTCTCCCCCATGCCAAGCTCTATTGCCTTTTCTAGACCATCTGATCGCATTATAGGACCAAAATATCTCAATTTTTGTTTATCCATTTCACTAACCAACCGCGGCTCTATTCCTAGCTCAGTTAGAATTGACTGATTGCTCCTTTTCTCAGTCCACGAAATTCTCAGTAATCGCCTCCAACATCAATATCCGCTAACCTGTAACTTATCTCTATCTTTCTTTTTGACAGTCCATGATGGAATTCTATTGTATAGGCTATTTGCAATCCTATTCTATCCATATTGGGAATCAAGACCTTGCTAGGAGTCACACGCAAATTGCAATATCTCAGTGATTGTGCCTCAAAATTTCTTGAAACTTTAAATATAAATCGACAATAGATCCCTTTTGATACAAGCCAAATATAAAAGGAAACGCACTATAACTTGAGTAGAGAATAAAAACATATACTGATTTTTATAACACACGGTGTAAAATAAATAAATCGCATTATTGTTCAATGTATTAATTATATAATAGCTAATATAATTAGTTTATAGTATAAGCCTTTATGAAATAAAATATGTTTACGTGCGACGAAATTATAAAAGGAAATATTTTTCATCGTATAGTTTGAGCAATAGTGCTTTTTAATTCGCTACCTCAGTAAGATAATCAACCTGTAGAAAACAATGAGATTCGCAGCTGCTGGGTGATTTCTACTTCCGGCTTTCGTTTATACACTGCACAGTTCTTATTCCGTCTTCCTTTCTAGTTGAGATTCTCTTTCCATGAGATGAATGCATCTTAGAATCTTGTTTATCTAATCAAATGTGCGAGTTGTATTGCACAATAAGATCTCAGTGACATCCATTCTTTAGCGGATATATAAGGTTGTAAATAATTACTGTTGTAGCTATGATAAACACTTGATGGATTAGACAGCAGGAGAAATGTCAACGAAATGTTATTTTATTTATTTAGAACTCAGAATCAGACAGTTAGGCTTACAATCACATATGCAATGAACCACACATTAACATACCACACACATAGGACTACACTGACAATGTTCATAAAAAATAAAAGTTAAACAAAATCTTTTTTATAACAATATTTGGTTAGAACAGTTATAATCAAGCATTGTCACAACTATCCAATCATTTCTGAATAACAACTTTTGAATAATTAAAAACTGTGTCGAAACTACATATTTTGCATAATAAATACGATAATAAATTGCTGTAAAGCCATCGTGTCTCTTTAAGCCAAAGAATGACTTTAAATTACTAAGTTAAAGTAATCAACAATGCGTCAGTGAGTAAATATTAATTTCAAAGGCTGGTAAATTCTATAACAAATTCTACAAATGTATTAAAAGTCGAGTAGCCTATAACATTTGCTATTAGTTATAACCCTAAATAAAAGAAACATTTTCACAGATTATAAATAAATCTCACGAAATTTTCATTATAAAATGGTGGCGCTTCAATGATGGAGATGTCTTATCATTGGTTCGTAATGCATGGCCAAGTCTTCTGATTGTCAGTGATTGAGTTCATTAACGTGAACAAAAACTATACAGCAATGTAATTTAATAGAAGCAGGATACAAATGACATAACATAAACTCATCATAAATGAAAGGTATGATAAAGTGACAGGTTCAAGGCACAGATTTTCTACACAGATTGCAATCTCGCTCCTGGACATACACACCATACACCAACCGAATAAATTGATCCCATTACAAAAGCTTTTCTTCTATTGCACATTGAATGAAGTTGTTCAATGAAACTATGAGTTTCTGACGTGCTTTTCTGTTGCTTTCCTCAGTGACTGCGTTAGTTGGGGCTTCTACAAAAACACATACAGCTTTCGGTTGGTCTATACCCAAGTATCCTGGATCCAACACGGGAAAGAGAAAGTGGTTACAAATCGCTAATAAGTCAGGTTCAAGTGTGAATTTACGTCAGTGTCATGAAATCAGCGATGTTTATTAATTGAGAGTGTATATGGGATTTGGCATGGCCCCCATACTAAATCACAATACGCTCCATACAATATTCCGGTCACCCAATAAAATTCCGGATAAATCTGGAATAAAATGCGCAGGTAGGCTATGTGGAAAAACGTCCATATAGGAAGCCATTAGTGCCCGACCTGCTCTAATAGGATTGAGGACACTCCATGTCCACCATTAGTGCACAGCTGACGTACGCAGCGTCACGCTATCGACAGAATATTCGTCCCTGATGCAAATGGCGTGCTTTAGGGGCAGACATTTTTATGGACGATAAAATATAGATCAAAAACTAAATGCTGGTTGATTTCAGAAATTGCAACCAATATTTCTACAATATTACATTTATACACTTCCATATAATTATACAACTTTCTCTTCAGAAACTTGTAGGTTGGAATTTAAAAAATGGCTATAAAGTTATTATATTAGATATGAATTATATTACTATATAGAAATTCGAAAAATATGCAACGCAGCAGATGTTCCGGATACCGCAATAAATAATTAAAATGAAATATCGTTTAACTAATTAGTGACCAGTCTTCAAACATGTTAGAATTAAAGCATTAATTTTTCTCATTTAATTAGCCCCTATTTTATCCAAAATGTGCTTTGTCAATATAATGTCAATTTATAATACATCTTCAAGTTAAGTAAATTAGCATGTAAGTTTACAATTAATTTGTCAAACATAGATAATTTTCGACGTAAAAAATCCACAACAACAAATAATATTCCAGTAAGGTCAGAGAGATACAGATCTGAAACTCCTTTCACATACCTCTATCTATAATCATGTTGAGCTTTCAACAAGGACTTGATTGTTGGCCTAATTTTATTTCTTACATTACAATTATTAAACTTCCATAACCACTACCCATGGACCTCTCCTTCCAAGCACTGCATACCACGACGTCATTGATTTCTCCGATGATGAATTTTTAGCCCGGTTTCTGACTCCGCAGCGAGTAACCGTGCCTGTTCGTATGTCACACACCAGGCACAGCACGAGCTCTCGTCAAAACACTTTCATGTCAGGGATTCTATTCAATAATGTTCATTTCAATGCGGAGTCGTATTACACAGATCTCGGCAAGTTGTGTTAGAAGTTTTACATTATCAAAATTTCTGTGAAGTTGCGACTTAATAAACACGAATATGCTAGCTTACATGTGAACCGATCACAAAACTCCAAGCATAATAAAATTCATGATTATCGAGTATCAATATTGTTCCAGTTATTACAATCATTAAATTTTGAATTAGGTCCAATTTAAGATACAGATTTACAACTGCAGTGCAATTCAATTACGAATATTAAATATAAAAAATATTAATTATATTAAAAATATTAAACAGCAACTAAGAAAGAAAACTAGCACGTGCATCTGTAATGTGTGAATATATACGGAAAGAAAATTATCGGATCTCTCGTCAGGTAGGATATTATACAATCAATGATGCAGGAATACGAAAACTACTTCGTAGTGATATTTTAATTTTATAAATTATTTTATGTTACTAAAAGTTTTGATTCAGTTAGGGCAAATAAATTCCGCTTATATCTTCGTAAACTGGTTGATCAATCTTCTAAGCTGCGTACTAACATGGGGGTATTTGAAATAAGTAAAGCTGGTAAAATTTAATAAAAGGCAACGTGGTCAGTTCGTCTCACTTGTTGAAGCCATCAGAACACTGTTTGCAAAGGTAAGCTACAGTTACACTAATTATATTGCGTTTGAAATGTTATTCCTTCATTCTCTTGAATAGTTTTTCATGTTTAAAATGAAATTTAATTAAAAGTGAATTATTTTACATAGAAGCGGCCTATTATTATTATCTGAAATTTGAAACTTAGAGCATGCCTTGCCGAGGGCGTCGTCATGTGTAGATACATTTTAGTTCTAATTTTAACTTCTATTCCCTCAAGCTGAGCCTAGAGGCATTTTACCGCTGACGTTTTCTGTAACATTATTTAAACTGTTTACCCGTTAAACGTTTTGAACTTTAAGAGAGCTCTCGATGACTTGATGTTCAATTAACTTATCGTTTGTGCGCCATCTAAAGTGGGTTATTGGTGGTAATTGTTGTGGGGGCGAGGTATGGGGTAGAGCAATTAATTTAGGGGAGGACAATATTATAGTAGGGCACTATGTACAATATGCGTCTGTTTGTGTATTTTTGTTTTGTGTAACATTGTGTACATATTATGTATACTGTATAATATGCACTGCATGTCATTGACTGATTGCCCTACAGTTATATTATTTATGAGTCAGGTACATGTTAGTGCCGTCGGCCTTTGTATCCCTTTTCGCACTCTCTGTTATTTAGTACATGTTTTGCTACTTGATTCGTGTGGAATAAAATTCAATTCAATTCAATTCAATTATTATTTAATTATTATTATTAGTATATTCTATGATACCATTAAATATTTGGTCAGGCCTCAGTAGAAATAAAGATCTCGAAGATGTGTATCAAGTATGATATTTGATTTTTTAAATTACTCGTAGATATTGACGGCGAATTTGATTTGGATTTTGTCCCGTGAGGAGCTACAAACGATGAATCTGAACCACAAATTATGACCAGCATCCTCACTAGCCTAATAGCTTTAAATTAAAACCAAAAGGAGATGAATCTCGTATTAGATTATAGCTTATAACCTAATTTAATTCGCAAATATGGCTTGTGTTCCAACAATACAACATACGACACAATAAAGTACATTCATCCTGCATCTATTAAATACGATATATCGTGGCTATAGATATAAGCACTAAACATTTTCTTATTGCCTAACATACGACTTGAAATCAAACGAGTTTGATGATTTATATGGAACAACATAATTATATTTAGCAATAATAGTGACGATATACAGTAACATTTTGTGTAGGCCTACACTGACTGCCGCACTTGTCAATAGATCAGTACAGAGTTAAGCTGCTACACACTTGTTACTCGATAGCTGCCTCAACTGGGTATTGAATCCGTAACTGTTGGACTAAGAATCCGATATGTCTGGCCTCAAACACCCATCAAATCAATTCTATCAACTCTATTCAGTCGAGACTGAAGAAATTTGTCAGACTTTGCACGTATCATAAATAATCCATGGATTAAAGCGAATATAATAAATATCTTAATATTCTTATAAATTGTGTCATTGAAAGGCCATAATGTGAATCAGTCACATACATTATATTAAAGAGTAATCTGGGTTTTAACAAACAATCAGAGAGCGAAGTCACTGCGGAAAGATTTCTTAGTGCTGCTGGAGAACTCAGAGAGACGATCTTGTTCTTTGCTGGCGCCACCTGTCAACGATAAGCCTGGTGTGATGTACATGGTGGGTCTGGTGGAGTCGTCGTCATCGTCGAGTGTCGGGTCATCTGTTGAATCAATCAATCAATCAATCAATCAATCAATCAATCAATCAATCAATTAATCAATCAATCAATCAATCAATCAATCAATAAATAAATACAAATTCTATCGATCTATTTGTGGAGCTCTACAATCAATGAACATACTGAATCTGATAGAGTCGTCGTCGGCTAAACGGTCAAATGATTGGTCATCGGTGAAATAATCCATCAATAAATCAATCAATTAATCGGTCAATCAATCAAATCAAGCAATAAATCAAGCAATAAATCAAATCGCGATTCATTCTGTTGTTAATGAATCGTTTCACAAAATCTATAGGGATGTTTGCACTTATAGTAAACACATCAATGAATGAATCAATCAATCAATCAATCAACGCCATAGGCAGACAGATTGCGATGCATACCCGGAATCAGCGAGAGATCTTTTTCTTTGGCAGAGGATCTCAATCGGTCTGCAGAGGTTTAATGCGGTTTGCTTTCGCGGCTCTTTCAATCTAGTCGATCTCTATTAGCAGCGCCTTCGATTCATTCCATTCTTATAATGAATCGTTTTTATAAAACCCACAGGGCTACGTACACCCGGGGTCAATTTTAAAATCAATCAATCAATAAATCAACAATAAATATAATCAATCATCTATATTTCGTGTTAAGTGCATAGTGGGTTTATTAGAGTCGTCGTCGTCAAGCGATTGGTCATCTGCGGTGTAATCAATCAATCAATATATAAATCAATCAATCAATCAATCACTAATGTGGTATGTACATAGTGGGTCTCAGTCATCGTCGTCAAATGATCCGTCAGCTGCGGTATAATCAATAAATGAGCAATCAATCAAGTTGAATCAGCCAATAAATCAATCAAGACATCACTCAATCAGTTGGCTAAGTCACTCAGACATTCAGATTTTTCAGTCATTCAGTCGGTCAGTCAGTTAATTTATAAAAATAAACTTAGATAAATGTCGATAAATTTATCTAAAGAAATCTTATACTACTACTACCATTACCAATTTTACACTTACAATTTTTCTAAAAGTAGTAGTGAAATTACATACGTTTATTTCTCAAATCAGTTCCATTCCGGTAGGTGGCTGGAAAGTTTCTAAGTTGGAGAGGAGTATCGGAGAGTTCCAGTTGCCTCCCGGCGAGCACAAAGGCAAGAAGAGAGAGGAAGATGATGGCAAAGGTTCCGACCATTGCGAGGATATAGGCCCAACCCACTCGGCAGTCTGCCAGCAGGTACTGATCACTGGCGCCACCACAGATACGAGCGATGTTGGCGTCGTTCCAACCGGCGGGAAATATCAGGCACGCCAGTGACATGAATATAGCTGTGCATAACATCACAAACAATGATCCAAGATCATATCTAGCACTTTTAAGCCTAATGATGTTATTAAAGAGTCGGGCAAGTAAATGCAGCAAGTGGGATTTATCAGGCGTAACTGATGACCTGAATTATATTTGAATACCGGTATGTCAGAATTAACAGCTGCAATAATAACATGAAAATAAGCGTAAACATTATAAGACAAAACATAGCAAGTCTTGAAGGCAACGATAACACTAATAGAAAATAACGTCCGCTTCATAATCATGAATGATGTCAGGGACGTCTTATTGTCTCAGCAGCATGTATAATTGCAATAAAAGTCTATCACGGCGAGTAAAAGATGAAAAATATTGTATCACTCCGGTGAATTGATTATCAAGGGTAGTTTAAACAAATTCGATTTATTCTCTCACATGATAGACGCACATGTTAACAGGGTTGTATAAGTTGATATGTGTTAAAGTTAGTGACTGAAACATACTTTTAACAACTCTTTAATTTCCAGGTAACAAAGTATATTACATTATTATCGTGTGGGCCTAATTCTTTTGGAACTTGTCGCTTGAAAATGTTTGTGCGTAGCTGTTTAAACCATTATCGGTGACTAACGAGTAAATTTAACGGTTGAAAGAGTCCAAGGATCTTGAGAAATGAAGTTATTGGATTTAATGGCATTAGCGGAAAATCGCTTTCTTTGAATGTCATTTGCGAAAGCATCCATCTAGAGCAGAAATGAGATTTAGGCCACCGGCCTGAGTCGGTCACAATGAATCCAGGTCTACAGAAATATCTATTTATTACAGGAATAAGTTCTGGTAATGTAAAACTGAGTCGTTTATGTTGGCCTAATCAAAAATAGATTTTCAAATTATTATCTTTTACTATTTAAAGTGATGTGCATGTAAACATAAACATGATTATGGAGATGTTGTTCGTTCTGGTGATAGAATACGTAATAACAATTAAAAACTGCTCATTGTTGTTGATATAGATTACTAGCCAGATCTGCCCTGACATTCGCAATCACGTGTTGCAGTCACCCACTATGCTTTAACTTAACCAACTGATGAATAGGTGGAAGGCTTGGTTTGATCCGTTGGTTGCGAATTATCATTTTTACTCTCTAATTAATTATTATTAATATCCCTATTGGATCAGGTTATTCTGAGAATGGACCAATCGAAAGCTGCAAAATGTTTCGCAAGATCCTAATAACGCAGTCACTAAGGAAGGAAATGGAAAACTACCTTAGAAGCCATCATTTTCAGTGAACTAAGGCATCATTTACGTGTGGTATGGCCAAACCATTTGTGACGGGATGAATTTGTTGAGTTCATCAATGGTGTGCTGAGCACATTGGTAGACAATAATGAAGAGTGTGTGTATTAATTTTGTCTTGGACCTGCCGTCTGGCAGAGAACTCGATAGATAGATAAGATGGATAGAAGTGTCTCTGTCCTAAATTGTACCCGAGTCATTGCGCTATTATACTTACTATGTTAGAATATTAAAATTTTATTTTCACACATATCATACCGGAAACAAACTGGAGACATCCACAGACGATGAAAACAGTTCTTGGCTTGAGCAGAAAGAAGAGGAGGAAGAAAGCGATGCAGATCCAGATGATGAGGCAGGACACACCCACAAAGAACGTGGCGGCTCTGAAGGCTGGGTGGGTGATTGAGGAGAAGTTGTTGAACTTGCCCTCGCAATGGAGAGTAAAGCCCTTGTCTCTGAACTCACATCTCTCGTAGAGCCCAAAGTACCCGGGTACTTGCTGACTGTTCGTACTTCTAACAATACATAAAATACTCAAAACATAAATAGCTATTTAGTATTATAAACGAAAATATATTAAAACACTGTATTGTTAAATGATAATTAATTAATCCATGACAATATCTAGATACTTTACCACTTATTGAAAATTGGAAAACTTGAAATCGATAGACAGTTGTCAACCATCATATCTGTCCTGTAGGCAACTATAATTGTCTCAGCTGAATTTGTTGCTTAAGTTCCTTATGGCCACTGTGGTTGTATGAACACTACGAACCTTTCCAGTGTATCCACTGTGGTTGTATGAACACTACGAACCTTTCCAGTCGATGTATCCACTGTGGTTGTATGAACACTACGAACCTTTCCAGTCGATGTATTCACTGTGGTTGTATGAACACTACGAACCTTTCCAGTCTATGTATCCACTGTGGTTGTATGAACACTACGAACCTTTCCAGTCGATGTATTCACTGTGGTTGTATGAACACTACCAACCTTTCCAGTCGATGTATCCACTGTGGTTGTATGAACACGATGACGTTGATAACGACAAAGCCACAGGTAAACACGGCCCACATGAATCCTATGGCGGTGGAGTGACGCTTGTAGGACACGAATCGCTCCAGTAGCTTCTCCCGGACCTCCTCAGGAGTCCTCAGGTTTATCACCGCTCCACCGGATCCGTCTCCAGCTCCCATCCTAGCTAGAGGGTCCTGGCAATGAGTTTATATTAATTATTGCATGGACATTTAAAATAGAAGGCATAATTTGTAACAATTTCTAAAATGCATAAGTAGGCCTATGGTTAAAGGCCTAAGATCATTGGCATTTACAGGGTGAGGCAAAAAAACTAGCCCCCTAGCGAAATCTCAATAACTCCTTCAAAACTTAAGATATCTTAAACTTATTTTACAAACTTCTAGAGGAAGTTTTTTGATATATGCCCTCCAACTTTGGTCGATAAATATTTACAATTAACAAAGTTACAGAGTTTCTACGAAAAAATCGAAAAAAAAACAAATTTATAAAGCTTGTTCAATAGGCATTCAACTTTTTTAATTGAATTGTGGCTCTAAAGATGTCAGTTTATTGATGTTGCCAATTCTATTTGAGTAGATGATCAAAGTGACTGCTATCTGTCCCAATGCACGCCTGTAGCCCCTTCCGGAATTCTAGCACAGCCATGTGGATGGCCTCTTGTGGCAAGTCTTCCCAGATTCCTGCAGCACAGTCTCGAGTTCAGCCTTATTGGCTGGATTTGGCGTAAAAACTTTGTAGCGCTCAGGCATTGCGCCTCAGACGTGGTAGACGAGAGGATTAAGGTCGGGTGAGTTTGCTGGCTACTCATCCTTCTTGACGAACTACGGATTATGCTGTCGATCCATTAATTGTACCATCCCTATCTGAATAAGCCCTGTTAATATGCTTTTATCGATTTTTTCGTCGAAACTCAGTAACTTTTTTATTTATAAATATTTTTTTACATAATTTGGAGGATAGATGTCAAAACCCTCCTCTAGATATCCAGAAAATATTTTGACAAATACTTGAGTTTTGAGAAAGTTACTGAGATTTCGCCAGCTAGGGGGTTATTTTTTTTTGCCTCACCCTGTATACCTGCTATGAGGTTATTTAGCTTCTACAACAGCACAAATAACTGATGAGTGAGCGCTGTCAACATAAGAGAGTGATTAACTTTAAGCTCAGAAGCTCAAGGTTGCATCATGACACGATTCAAGTTACTCCGAATCCGAACAAGAAAATGCATAGCCTACAATACATGCACATCTGAATACTATTTTTTTAAACTTTATATAACTTTAAACAACTCTTCCATCATCATCATCATCATCAATATCATCATCATCATCATCATCATCAGCATCATCATCATCATCA
>JAQFZF010001287.1:0-14420 GCA_034695365.1 Enchytraeus norvegicus | reverse complement strand
TACCTCAGACTTAAGAGAGCACAACAGGGGATGTAGAGTAAGACTGAAGAGAAGTGGGCCAAGCGGATCTCCTTCCTGTACCCCTTCGCTTAAAAGAATCTCTCTCCGCCCATACCTTAGGATGCTAGGCTCTACGTATGACAAACAACAGAAGGCCTCTAACTCTAGCACGGATGAGTGGACAGCAGCCAGCATGGAATCTCTACTTATGTAGTTGAAGGCGTTATAGTTATCAATCGATCATTTTATGATTTTACTATGTAGTTGTTCAAAATTATTTCTGCACACTTATGAAACTATCTTGACAAGGCTGTCACATTTTCTCAAAATTCAAAATCACTTGCGAATAATACCTCATTTATTGCACTGGAATTAATTACCTTACATTGCATGCAAAATAAATTATTACCGATGATTAAATGAACTAGTTTAATGTCATAAAAATAAATAAAGTTATTGCACTAGGTGCTGCGTACCCTAGGGGGTAAAAGATGTAGTAAACTTGAATCAAATCTTTGTGACGGTAGCTGCTCAAATTTAGAAAAAGCCGCGGTGAATAAAAACTTTGTGCCTCTGAACCTTAACGTTAAACGCACTCAAATCTACCTACCGATTAGTCGGATCGGAATCGGTGAGAAATTGAATCGGAATCGGTTTATCCGGATCCGATAGACGATAAAAGAAATAGGAATCGGTTATTCCCTAATTCTAAATACTTGTACATCTGTAACAGAGAATAGGGGTTAAAATCTGTCGAGCTAGAGGTATTAAAGTTAAATACCATCACAGATGTGCACGCGTATAAATGTAACAAATGTCAATATATGAATTGCGTCATTTGTATACAAAAAATGCAGTTGCATGATACGGTAGATACGTTTGGTTCAGGTTTTTATTGTAGACACTACGATAGTTGCACGTGTTCGTAAGAATCGGTTAACACATATAGGCCTACTGAGGAATGCAACGAAAAATAACGGATTCAGTACTTTAATTTTTCGATTGAAGAATGCAACGGTGCGGAGATGATGAATAACTTAAATCAACAGGCCTTTGTGATAGAATAGAATAAATAATGTATTAATTTACATGGCCATTAAATTTAACCAATCGTTTAACATTTCACACTTTTCATTAACAAAGAAATTTCATAGTTAAAAAGCCTACTTTTTGGGTTTGTTTAACTGAAGTAATTCTATACTTAATCCTATAATAACAACGTCTATTTACTGTCAACCAATCTTTTTTTCTGAGAAATGAGCGAGTAAGCTTACATGTATGTTTATGTATAGAAACTGCATTCTAAATCCGGAAGGATTGACTGATTGATTGATTGATTTATCGATGACATATTGAGCTGGTCACTGAATCGGTCAAATCTTGCAGTACTATTGAAAAGGCAATTGATAAAGGCTGCCTACAGGATAATTCAGAAATTGTGCGGGTTTTTTTTGGGGGGGGGCTTCCGCCCCACCACCCCTCCCCCCCCCCCACCCCACCATTCAATGGACATGTAAATGGATGGTGGCCTCCGATCTGCTCTTCTGCACTTCTCTTCTTTCTTTGCTATACTGCAGACCTACATGCCAGACAATGACCCACACACAGGACAGTCATCCAGACAGTAGACAGTCTATTAATTATAGCCTGTCTATAGGCCAATTCTACGTGACACGTTGTCCAAAAAACTGTCCCAGAAACGTAATTTAAGCCACTGCGCTTTCATAAGGTTGATTATACATAACCTATAATTAATAAAATATAAAATAGGTGCTACATGACTATGTAAGGCATGCAGCACCGTCTGAAAAGTGATTAGCACATCGGTTATCGTTTCAGCGTTAACTTGCAGTCAAGTTTGGGTTAGGTATTTCGCTGATGGTGCCTTTTGACAACTTTAAGATGTTGAAGTTTGTTTCAACAATTTATCTTTTACAATACTAAAGGCTATATCGATCAATCAATGAGAATTTAACGTCATATTTTGTCATAATTTAACGTCATATATGGTTCCAAAATATCAACAGCCCACATATTTCTTGGGAGAAGTTTGGTCAACAGGTAATTAGCTTGTTATTAGTGTTTTGGAATTAGAAACAGACCTAAGAGTTTCCTGGAACGAAATATTAATGTCCTGGAGCAGACGTTAGGTTAATCCTCTTAAGCCAAACCTTGAAGACTCTTTCAAAGTGGAGATGCTTCAGTCATTAACTGTTAATTTATTGGTTGGTGAATGACGATTGCAAGAGGGGTGGATTATGGGATCACGGAATGACCTCTGAAAAAGAAAAGGATATTAAGTTTTAAACATAATAATCAAGCTTATGTATAAAACTTTCAAATCTATTTCGATAGTAATACTGCTGGAGATTTGGTCAATTCTCGTCCTATTGGTAACTATTACTTAGAAAATTAAAAATTGAGCTGATTCTCAATTAATAATCGTATTCAGCTATAATAGATTACGATTATAAATAACTTCAAATAAGTCAAAACTGTTGGTTAAACATTTCTACAAAGAATTAAAGCCGGAGAGAAGTCATATGAATCCCACAGTCTATAGAAGCGATACCAAAATTATCTCGAAACTATACTACAGGATTACAGGGTAACAAGGCCCGATAAGAATTGAAAGGTCAAAACTGCAAAATATACCGTAAATATCTAGTTCAAGTACTTTTACAACACAGGTGTTTCAGTTTTATTTAGCGTATTACATGATGATAAGAGTAAAATGCTTTATATTTAACTACAATGTAAAGATTACAGAGACTATTATTACATTCAAGTCTCTTTTATTTTAACTAAAGGCCAATAGGTTATACGAATGTTAGTGGATCACGAAGGTGAATAGGAAAAATTACTGAGTCGTGGAAAACTGTTTTGGAAACGTCGTTCTATTCTATGGAGTATTCTTATCCGAATTATCACTACAGGCCAACATCAATATTCATTCTCTTAACCTTATACCAATTGGCGATGAACCCTAAAATTTATCCGGACTCACACGGGAATGCAACTATAGCATCTGGAAAAGTGGACGCATTTGTTCTGTTCAGAAAATTGCAGGACGTATTTGGTCCGTAAGGAAATCCCCAGGTAATAAATATTAAATCATTGACGCCAGCTTTGAATTACGAGGACAGAGTATGGCGGTTGGGTTTGCATTAAATTACATTAATATTCGATTGGACAGGCCAACGTGGGGGGACTTTGGGCGGCCTGGGAAGACGCCCCCCCTTCAAAGTTTGAGATGGCCAGAACGTGTTCGAATGTGCGAATGTGACGAATTCGCAGTGTACGAATTAACACATTTCAAATGAAGAGGGGGGGGGGGGTGTCGTACTTGAATTTCCATACAAATTAAGAAGGAAAAATTGTACCAGTCGACACTTCAATGTTTAAATAGAGGGGGAGGGTCGGATTTTCAAATGGGGGGGCGATCCCCCAGCCTACGCCCCCTCGTCATTCAAATCCTGGGACAGAGTATCTTTAGCTTAAAGTTTAAACTATTGTGACATAAGATAGCCTCAGAAATGTATAGCCTCATTGTAAAATTCATTCATTTCAACACCCCCACCATTTACCGCCTATAATAATATTAGTACATTAAATTGAATCATTGATATCTTAAAAAGTTCATAATCAGTCCATTAAAAATAAAAACAAAAAACATAAAATGACCCTCATTATTTTTAGTCTTTGGACCAAATTTATCACTTTTTACGTCCTTCCAGAAGATCTGAACTTAACTTATTTTACTGGTTTAGAAAGTTATTTTTAACTTGTAATAACCAGTCTCATCCTATCTATCTATTCTCTGACGGTCATCACCAGGGCTTCTACGCCTATACATGAGGAATCCAACGGATTCCTCCAGGACCTTGGGGGGGGGGGATTTTATTGTATCTTTTTAGTATTTTGGGGGGATTTTTTCAGAATCTTGGGGAGATTTTCTCAGAACCTTGGACGAAAGTGATAAAATGACGATGAAAAAAAAATTTTGCTTGCTTCGCTCGCACCACTTTTTCCATTTCACTGAAAACCCCCGTGGGACTATGCCATAAATAAATGTAAATGCTTTTCTCATCAAAACGCATGAGAGGACAGAGTAAGCATGTTTAACCCCCCCCCCCCTCCTCTACTAGAACTCCCCCCTACGCTAAAACAACAAACCGCCTTAACCCGGGCCCGTATGTTTTACTCCAAGGGCGGGGGGATTTTAGATTCCACCACCTTGGGGGGGATTGAAGCCCCTGGTCGTCACGTCCCTTGTGGAACATAACCGCAGGAAACTTCGTCTATCCGCCTAACCAGATAGCAATCCTCCGTCGAGCATTACGGACGCGCCCAACATAGTGAGGAAAGAAAACAGGAAAGGTTTCAGGAGTCTTTAGAGTCCTGGAAATGGCATATCCTCATGAACGAAAGTCCACGAGTGGATCCCCGCCATGAAAATCTTCCGAATGAAAAACTCCCATATGCAAAGTCACTATCAAACCCTAAACCAATATAACACAATTCAATACAAATAATTTTCCATACAATGTGCAGTGTACACACTCTCCACCGTAAGGCGACATTAGGGATGTTATATATTATAGCAAGATTCTAAGCATGTCTTAACTACAAGAAACAACTCATCATCATGTATCTAATTGAATGGCTATATCAACGTTAAGCACTTTTCTAACCATTGTTCATAATCATATAGGAAGGGAAGCTTGTTTTTTTAATATGTCAACGATTGGCTACTTTTTGGTCTCCACCCGTTCTAAGATAAAGTTTCCGCCACTGAGCAGGCCACCATTTCTCCGATACTGGGCCGGCCACGAGTGGGTTGAGCAAGTGTAGCATATGTACATGCTCAGCCTCATGAATTCTTTCCTGTAGTCTATAGCACTATCAATGTTTCTCAAACTGTGGGTCGCGACCCACAGGTGGGTCGCCGACCAAGTAGGTCGTGGAGTTCTCGT
Organism: Enchytraeus norvegicus; assembly: GCA_034695365.1. Lineage (NCBI taxonomy): Eukaryota > Metazoa > Annelida > Clitellata > Enchytraeida > Enchytraeidae > Enchytraeus > Enchytraeus norvegicus. Next base: position 9,444 of record JAQFZF010001287.1, on the reverse strand, counting down.
AAAATAAAATAATTTTTTTCAAGATAATTATTTTAGTACAAGCCTACAAGTATCAAATTGTTATTTTCGTATGCTTATGAAGAGTTGAACTTCTCACGTTGGCCTACATCTGATTTTGTATGACTTACAGGTTACACATTAATGATTTTGAAAACACTAAATAGTCTATTTAGTATATTGATATACAAAATGCTTGGTGGATCGCGACTAAACTTCTTTACTGGGTCACGATTCCGTAGAGTTTGAGAAACTCTGGTCTATATCACACGTTGAATGGGCAACAGGAGGCCGCACATAAATCTTAACATAAAACTAGACTTTTGTTTTCACTGTATGAGCGTTGAATAGAGAAAAATGAATTACGTAAAACCGGTGGCGGCCAAAACCACAGAAGTAGGACAGTACAAGGACGGCTTCTATTAGGTCTAAATCGAAAAGTAACGCTTTTGTTTGTAGAATTAACACCAAGAGTTGTTATTTGTTAACTAAACTTCTTATTCGGTATAATTGTAAGTGTAAGCGTGCCTGTAAACAGACTGATTCTCACTGAATTTTATTTATTTTATTTATTTATTTATTCATTTATTTCACGTTACCGTACAATCAGACTTTTGAAAGAGGTCCGTTCAACGGAAAAAGGATACAAAGGTCCGAAGGCACTAACATGGGCCCTACAGGGAATCAACTGAAAAACACGACATGAAAAGCAATGCAATAGACAAGAAGGTAGTATAAAATAAAATAATAAAATATACACATACACACAATCTAAAAGTGATGCGAGATATTGCTTATTAACTTACTGCGTAAAACCCACTATAAAACGAATCAGTAATCAGTTTTGAAAATCAGATATTTATTAAAATCAGCATTAAATAATTATCGTCTAAAAGATTTAACACTCGACTATCTAGTTGTCCAAAGATTTCAACCATTTTTGGTGCCTAATAATATTAAAATTAAATTTATAGTTGAAACGATCGACGTGTACAAGGTGAAAATCAAAATTAATTTAAATGATAATCGTAATTTAACAAAAATTATGCAAATGAGACTACCGTACTGCTGCAGTTTTATCTATTTTTGCAGCATTTCCCCATAATAACCACTTAAAAATCTACTACATATAGTAGGCCTACAGGTTTGATATTTCTGTAGTTCTTTAGGAGGCCATTTAATAGTGGTCGAATATTTAGAGTTTAGACCTCTTTTCTTCTTAGAATAAAAACTAGTTCTGTAGAATTTTTGCAACGAGTATTTAATGTCAGTTTCCTCACTCGAATGGGAAGTCAGGGACATCTAAAAGGCTAAACCCTAAACAAAATTTGACGTCACTTCGCGGCCTAGCGGCTGCATCAGTGACGCGAGAGCCCTCGGATTCGAACCGCGAATCTATGGAAACCGGGTCGCACGCTTAATCGATGTGCTACTGGCTCAGCTAATAGAATTTCGATATATATATATTGGAATATCTCAAGAGGAAAGTGCAACACAGCAGTTCGTTATAAAACACACTTGACAATGAATGCACCGAACAAATAATGAATTATTAGCATTAAATTTAGCTCTAAGATGCGATATCAGGGACATCGAAGGCGACGTCCCTGACCTTCGGGTGAGGAACTAGACGTTCAATCCTTATTGCATTGGATTATATAGCAATTTTGAAAATATAAATTAAAGTTAACAGTGGCCCGCGAGTTTAACTCGGATGCTAATTATTTATTTAAAATTTTAAACAGAACATGTAAGAAGTCTAAATCCGTCATCGACAACGACGGTTTAATATAATGTTTTTTAATTTTTTTATTAGACACCAAAAAGAGTTAAACAACCCTGTAAGGATCACAGTTACAGTATGCATAGGATAGGTATACAATAATTTACAATAAATCTCTAACTAACAGCAATTCTTGGTGGCCAATTATTGAACAAATAGAGCAACTAACAAAAATCAATGAGTAAGAAATTTAAAATAAATTTAAAGCAACTACCAGTTTCCTCAATAAAATTCATAATTATTACGATAAATTGCACATATTTATAAATATAAAATTCAAAATTTAACATCCAATTAAAGTTCTTTGAAGAAAAAAGATGTCTTCACAGTATTCTTCTCCTAGTTGACTCCACAAGTTGAGTCCCCCAAGGCTGGTCCAGTGGGGTATGTTATCGATCCACGCCATAGCTGATCTACCCAGGCAAGTCCATGACATCGCCTTCGGGTGAATAGCCAGGCATTAGAATCCTCATTGTATTGTATAATTGTACCGAGACTTCTGTTTTCGGAAACTAAACCAGTTATTACCAGAGATAACATGTATTACATAACTTGGAAAGAATGCGGTAGTTTTTAAGAATCGCATTCCTATTGAGAGGTTTGCTGTTTCACGGAATCATTGATATACAGAAAAGAAAATAATCGAGCGCCGTCGTGCATAATGACCAACATTAAAATTTATCCATCGTCTTTACGACCCAGGCAGCGCTCATATTCTCTAGAATCCTGCTTCCATGTGATACGTATCATGTCTCTGACATACATAATGTTTTCCGTCTACTTACCACGGGGAGATTTACATGGCCGGAGTGGCTGTTGTCTGCCATGTCTGGAATTAGAATGTTCACTCAAAATATTTGATGTAGACGACGTTTTACATACGACATTGACTAACAATTTTTACCAAGTATAACGTTGTCGCCGCTTCCTTTATTCATGAATGGTATCAATGATCAAGCAATCAATAAGAAACATGCAGAGTGGACTCTTAACTAAGTCTTAGAAGCGCTTTTCAACAGTGAAGAGTAGAGCAGCTACTCCCATCTACGTTCAGTAAACCGTAGAGATTTTGTTATCCCCGATCTCTAACTGCTAGGGTTGATGGGCGCGGTTTTGGAATGTCTACTCAAAGTCTGGTTGGTTTGGAACAGTCTTCCTCCTAGTATTCGTAGCAGTGAACATACCAGTGAATATACCAACTTTAAATCAAAACTTAAGACTCGTCTATATATTTAACTCAACCCAGAAAAGAAGCGCTTCTGAGACATCGTTAAGATGGTCTATACAAAAGCTAATCGATTGTTAAACTTCTACATGATAATAATCCAATGCATAAATAAATACTCCATCCTGAATACTATCCTGGACTTACCTCTGAGTGAGACATTCACTCCAATAGAATCCTCGCAGCCTCTCCCGGATTCATCCGTCATTATCTCGTGGACGCCGCAGATTGCCCCCCGACTCGCCCCCTCACGCCCGGGCTCAGCGGGCCCCCGGGGGCAAGTCGCCCCCCAGTGGGCCCTAGAGTTGATGAGAAGTAAGGATGACACAAGGTTGCCCCATATATGCGATGATTGAAAGATGGCAATAAACAGACCGTTAAAGCGAAGTGTTTCTTGCTTGACATCACGTACTGTGTGCTGAGAACTGTAGGCAGCCAGGCGATTTAGATAATTTATCTGTGGAATATAAGTGGAGCAACGAATAAATGCATACTGGCAAACTTATTTATCTTGTTACGGTACTATGTTTTATCATTATTATTTGTCATTTATTTATTTGTCATTATTTATTTGTCATAAATTATTTATCAATATCTACTTATACACCGTGGCCTATAAATAATGACACAATTTTTAATGCTTATACCTTAGTCAATATTTAATCAATTAACTTAGAAATTGCACAATTTATCCACAACTAATCCGAAAATGCTCCATTAAAATATCTAAACCTTCGGTTCAGGGGTTAAAAAAGTTATTGTGGTCTGAAAATGACCTAATTTTGGTCACCCTTACATGTACAAGCTGGTAGCAATGCGCGCGTAATTTCTAACTGGGTCAGGGACCGTTGGCCTATCGCTATGATCTATCAAAGTCCTAGCACAGCGCTAATCCTAATATACTGAGAAATATCTCTAGAGAAATATCTGGAGAATTTGTCAATTTCTAGCAGGACAGTGTTCCAGCCCACAGAGCTCGAGAGACAGTCAAGCGCGTGCAGCGCTCAACTCATCTATCCACTGCCGCCAAACAGTCCAGACTTTCATCCAGTGGACTACAGGAGCTGGAGCGTCCTACATGAGCGGGTGTATCGACGTCGGATACGAGGTGTTAGTCGTTTGAAGGAAAGACTTGTGGACGAGTTGAGTCAGTTCGACTGGAGCATTTCGGATTGTGCCTTCAAAGAGTGCGATTGAAGACTTGCGTTACTGCTGCTGGCGGGCATTTTGAGCATAAGTTGCAATGGCAATTACAAACGGCTCTTCTCAAAATCAACAAATAAATGAAAGGTGGTAATCAGTCGCGAAAGCGGCAATGCTTTTAGCTCAATAATGAGATTAATAATAATGTAAAGATGCCATAATAATATTGATCGATGACGTTATGTATAATCTACCAGCTTATTATGATCGTCCAAAAAAGTAGATCATTTTCAAACCACAATAACTATTTAAGCCCTGAACCGAATGTTTAGATATTTTAATGGAACATTTTCGGATTCGTTGTTGATAGGTTGTGCAATTTCTATGTTACTTGATTAAATATTGACTAGGTTATAAGCATTCAAAATAGTGCCATTATTTATGGGCCACTGTGTATGACCAGAACGATCAATAATAATGATCATGTCATGGATTCCTTACTTTTTCTGCTTGCACTATTTTTTGCCTTTGGAATCCGTCAGGCTGCCAAATTGGAGATGAGTCATTAAGTATAAAGTAGTTAAGCTTACAGCTTACTGCTGTAAGCTTACAGCAGTTAGTAACGATCAATAATAATGATCATGTCATGGATTCCTTACTTTTTCTGCTTGCACTATTTTTTACCTTTGGAATCCGTCAGGCTGCCAAATTGGAGATGAGTCATTAAGTATAAAGTAGTTAAGCTTACAGGTTACTGCTGTAAGCTTACAGCAGTTAGTCATCTCGTGTTGGGTCCGGGAAACTTAAGAGTAAACCAACAGACAACTGAATGTAGGAATCGACTTTCGAATACGCTGCAATGAAGGGCAGAGTGATCTAAGCCATGGCTTCTGTGTACTAGGCCAATATATAATTAGTCGCTCAATTCCAGCAAAAATTTGAATTTTTTACTAACCTACTATTAGTGGTTGGAGAGTGACTTGTAAGGAAAGTGAATTTGTAAGGAAATTGAACAAATATACAAATAAGTTTCTAAATTATTATGCTACAATTTCCAGCTCTTGATGTCTATAATTTACACAGTTACTCTCTCTGCTCTTTTTCTACTCCGCTCTACTGCTCTCTCCACTGCACTTTCAGCTTATGGCAATTCTTTCAGATTATTATAGCTTTCCTTGCATTCGCAAAGCAGAATGCACCAAATGACACTAAAGCTTAGTATGTGTCCGTGGAGTCTCAAAGGAGACAAAACAAATTTCATGTGAGAACGCCCATAAGCTGATATCTTCTTGTGTGAATGTTTTGCTGTCGAACAGTTTATAACTGTCTGTAGTATTTATTGTGAGGAGAAAAATAATTCCGTTGTCAAGAAATAATGATATTTTAGCCTTCTCTACCCAGTATCTGCTTTTGTCGCCTTCTAGCACCGGTTAGCTATATTGAACTTTTTGCAATATGATATCTATATTCCAAAAGGGCCATATAGCTTTTTTTAAATTTAGTTTTTTATTGGTCACCATAGTTCACTGTTTTAATTGATTTGTAGTATTTGCCATTTATCTTTGTATCTTGTACAGTAATTGCACAGGGTTATCTAACCTTTTTTGGTGTTCTGTAGTAAATAAATAAATAAATACACATCTCATAGTTTTTCTCATTTTCATTTTTTTCATCACTTTTTAGGGTTAGGGTTAGTGACGGTTTGGGATTTTATTTAATGTTGAAGATGTTTATGATATGCAAAGTAAATTTTTTTCACCGGCTTCCTGTACGGCCGATGTAAAAAAATAGGAAGAAAGTTGCGATCCTGTAAGGCAGTGATCTCATAAGCAGAAGATCCAGGGTTTGATAACCTCCCGGGTTCGTCTCTAGCATGTAGTGTACTTTCACAAATGTAAATCATTTATCCCAACCGACACTTCCTTATTAGTTAAAGAGCAATAATTAATTAAGCGCTAATTCTGAAATCAACTCCCCGAAGATTGAGGGATTAAATTTAGCCCTGGTCAATTATTTTTTAAATCCTATGTTCAATGGTTCATTAGAATTTAAGTCAAATACTTATAATTTGTAAAACTTTTCATTTTAGCAATAAAGTACAATAGCGGCTATTAAATATCGGCTTTTACATACGTCATAAGATAATAATAAAAATTCTCAGAGTGAGAGAGAAAGAGAGAGAGAGAGAGAGAGAGAGAGAGAGAGAGAGAGAAGAGAGGTGGAGAGAGAAATAAGGTATTGATTTAAAATCAGCATCAAAAATCAAATAAAGGTTTATCGTCCGGTCTATCAATATTCGTCTATCATCTGATGACAATATCAAGGACGTCAAAATTTATTATTATGTCAATAACAAATTCTTCACAATCAGGCTAAACTTATACTGTCCTAATTATGAAAATAAATGAACAAGGATAGTTTTATAACATAATTTAAGAAAGTAACATTTGTAAATGATAAAGGACTATAAAAGCTTACCTGAGCGCTCCAGGAAAGGCTCTGCCCTATTCCCAATCCTATGGAAGTTGGGATTAGAGTCAACGGATGCGGGGCAAAGTTAGCTGCCGTCCACACCATGAACAGAATCAAGCTGACGAATAATGACCATTTCATCGTTTGCTTATTGACTACTAGATCTGAGACCAAACAAGTCGCTGTTCCTGATAAATACACAAATCCCATAGCCAATGTTCCTGTAACTCCATTAAGACTCGTCTGGATGTTCTGAATGGCTCTGAAGGAAGAAAACACGAGCATGAAGATGACAGCAATGGAAATCAAACTACAGGTCGGGTTGTTCTGATATGGATTACATTGTGTCACAGCGACTCGATTCCTTACTTCTGTTCGAACTGTTTCTTCTTTAATCTGACGCTCTGATGAAGGATACTGAATGATTTCATTGGTTATTAAATCTAACTCAATATTCGATTCGGTTTTGTTCGATTTCAGAGAATTTCTTGAAAAAGTTTCGTTGTTCATACGAACTCCTCGTGTTTGAAGATTTATTTCCGCAGCAGGTGTCGCCAGAGATTCGACATCAAATTCAAAATCACTCCCGGTTGTTGTTGTATCATAAGTTCCCCTTCTGCTGAAACTTATCCCCACTCCGTGATAATCATCCCTGGCATCAGACAACCTCTTAAATCTACTGTGATGTTTTACTTTATCTTGTTTAACCGGAGGAGTAGGGAGTGCCTGTAACTCTATTGCTTCTCTGTAAGCACGGGCGTGTTGAAAAGGTGAACCAGCTGACCTGGAAGTGGAGAATGAATTTCGTTCCACCAAGTAATCATTCGGATCAATAATTGTAACAATAGACTCTCTTAAAGAATTACATCTATTTCTGTTGTATCTACCTGACATCATTTCAGAATTACTCATTTCGTTGTTCCCTATAGGCCGTAGAGTCGGTTCCGGTGTGCGCAATTTGTTTCGTTGTAAAAAATCTCTGTAATTTCGAGATGATGGTGGTGAAACAACGTCCTTTTTTCTTGGAAGAATGTCGAGCTGTTGTGACATTTTTTCTGATTTCTAGACTAGATAACGTAACATGTTACCGCATGCGTAAGTTATGGCTTAAGATTGATCATCTTAGTAATCCGTCCAAATGGTTGATAAGTTGGCATATCGTAACTTTAGACATTCGATGTGATAAAGTGCGATATGTCCTGAGTTTTAAGATTTTGATGAACTACAATAAGATGTATGACTAAAAGACAGCACACAAATCAGTTTACTTTATATTTTCCTTACATCGGCTTCAGGGGAGGAATTGAACGTTAAATCCTCATTACATGTATATTGTATTGTATTGTTTGCGAATGCATTTCGTGAACATTAAGATTCAATTTTAATCATTGATTGATATTGAGAACAGTTAAATTCATGAAATACGACGTGTTAAAAGAGAGTCATAGGAAGTCCTGTTTTCAAAATGAAACTAATGTTGTAGGAGTCGACTCACAATATTGAAGCCGTACATGGAAGTAGACTTACTCCCTGTTCTCATATATTTTCACTAACTCTACGGATACCACGCAGCTAAACACAAACCAGAACGGTATATCATACTTAACAAAAGTGTCTCTACTCGATAGCAAGGAAGATACAATAATCTACTTATACTGGAAAACATTTTTCCGAGAGAGTTTCAATATGGAGTAAGAAACACAGTGCTCCAGTGAAAAATATCTTAGGGGAGATTTTGAGGACCGGAAATTCTTGTCAGATACGAAAATTTATGTAGCAGTGTGCATTGTCCAAACCAGACTTCGAGAATGCTTTACAAACATTCAAGTGCAATCAGTTTAAAAAAGTTGACATAGGTTAGACAAATCGTTAACTACTATCCTCTGAATTGTGGATGATACTGTGACTTATGTATGAGACGTCCCTGACATCATCCTTGGATGAGGAAACGGACGTTAAACCTTTATTATTATTATTATTATTATTATACTAGGCATTTGCTAAAACAGATCATACAGTAGTAGGCTTATGTACACTGGTATTCAATATTAATATTTTTATATATTTTTTTCCACATACATGTCAACCGCACGTGTTTACAGGATTTCCTTTTCATAGTTGCTGTTTTTGGTACTTTTGTGGGTTTTTTGCTCTCTCCTTGATTAGACGTATCAATGCCATTTAGAGCGCACAACCTTCCAGACACCTGGGGTTACTCTTCCTGTTGACCTGATCTGGGATCGATCCCAGGTCTTCTTCCTTCAAAGGCCGACGCTCTAACCATTCGGCCATAGCCCTCCCAATATATTATAAGATAAGATAAATTAATTAATAATTAATTATTATTAATGAAACATTTCATTTATCTAGAGCTTTAAGCGATGCCGTTGAGGATAAATGGGGGTCGTCATCCTGCCCCCTTAAAATGTGAACAATAAAGAGAAGCATCACTGATGTGTTGATTTGGAATAGATTATGATAAAGCGAAGTTCTGAAGTAACACTTAGTGTGTAATGGAATCAAATGTTTCTTGCGCTCCAACTCGAATCTCGAAAATCTTAAGCAGAAAGTTTTCACTAATTTGATTTATCTCAAAGGCAAAATATAAATACAGAATCAAAAATATTGACAATGCGATTCTGTAAAATACAATTGTTCTAATACGTAGAAATCAATTGATTAATCTTTATAATTTAAATCTTCCTACACTCGTCAGTATCTGCTTTAACCGCCTCTTATGTGTGCGTGTCGTTACTGGTGATTTCTTTAAAAAAATTGGAATACACGAGAATAATTCAACCGGAATCGACATCCTGGACACAGT
>JAQFZF010001286.1:0-14423 GCA_034695365.1 Enchytraeus norvegicus | reverse complement strand
ACTGCTGAACTAAGGATATTGATTCACTGCTGAACTAAGGATATTGATTCACTGCTGAACTAAGGATATTGATTCACTGCTGAACTAAGGATATTGATTCACTGCTGAACTAAGGATATTGATTCACTGCTGAACTAAGGATATTGATTCACTGCTGAACTAAGGATATTGATTCACAGTACAGTATTTATAGACCTACGCTACATTAATATTTCAGCAAAGCGGGAAAAGGAAATATTTTTGATTAAACCAACAAGACAGTGCTCAATATTCTTTTGCAGAAATCATTAGGAGACAAAAGCACAATATGCCCCTGGAACAAGTTGTGATATTATTGTGCAGAAGTTGTGATATTATTGTGTAGCATTAATACACAATAATACACTTTTTGCACTTATTTGGTATATTCATAGTGCTCAACCTTTTGAAAGTTAAGTCTTAAAATGTTTAATCTGAATGAAATTTACTTAAGTAGTAAATTTAAGAAGGTACAAGAGAGGCAGAATGATCATTAAGCATAATAAAACTATTTTTGTGCAACAAGGTCCTATCTCAATTTATTTCTAATGTGATGATTTTACTGTTAGTACTATTTATAAAAAGTTTAAGAATTTAAATTTTACTGCATTTCATGCAGAAAATGTATATTTCATATTTTTGTCAATTTTTTTTTAAACAGTTTTTTTCAGTTTACTCAGAAACTAGAATCCTGAGATAGGCCCTTATTGCACTAAGGTAACGAAGTACAACAATTGTACTAACTAGCTCTGTATCCAATGTGAAACCAAGAGATTATCTTCAATCATAACGATCATAGATATATTGATGATTTGTAGTTCTATTGGCCGTTTGACTTCTATATAGTATTAGCCATTCATGCTATAAGTGGATGTGACTCCACATCTGCAATGTTTGGATAAGGTCACGGCTGCTACAGGTCCCAGTCTTTGCTTAATTTGAACAACGTCAGAGTTCGGCATCACAGGCATGTGCTTTATAGGCTATAACCAAAATTAACGCTTTTAAAGCGTGAAAATAAAGCATGGATTGCATTGATGAATTGGAGGCTCGTTTAGATTGCTTGATCATTATGGGAAACCAGTAGGAAACTACTCAGGCACGACCTCATGTACTGTGTCTGCTGATCAGAGTAAATCTTCTTCTATAAATGTTTCAATATTATTGTCCTGGGCTATCGAAAGCCAATAAAGCCGGTAATAAAAGCTCTACCGATCACCATTACCGATTACCATTACCATTACCATTACCAATCACCACCAGAGAATTTCTTGCAGGATATTTGTGATACTGAGATAGTATCGGGGTGATGGGTCATGAGTCGACTTTTTTATCAAGTGTTGAAAGCATTCCACGAGGGACCTCAACAGGGGCAGAGAACCGGTGTGGATGGAATATTTAGAGATTCATATGGGCAGGATGGTTATTTTCTTAGCATGCTTCAGACACCGTCAATCAAGCCAATAAGTCGAGAATGTAAAGGGAAGGCAAAAAAGAGACAACTTAAAATGAAAACTGCTTTATCATCTGAAGCAGAAATTGATCTGGAGATTGAAGAATTCTGGATTCTGATGAATTGAGAGAGTCAGAACTAATGAGACTGACTATTACAAAGACTGGCTACAGTACAGAACCAATAATAATAAATATTTGTATGCAATATTTTGAACACCTATGTCATTAATCTTGTATGCTTTACGTAATAAGCATCACCTACTTGACGCATGGGACACGGGACAGAGCTTAGTGACTGCTGACTAATTGAAGTGATGGTTTCTAGTCCCAACTATTCATACCACGTGCAGTGAACCACTAACCTGTGAACTGTGTTCATAAGAAGATCCAATCATTTGTGTGCTAGCTGTTTTGGATGAACCGTGTGACGCGCATAATATACGTACTGCAGCAACCTTGCATTTGAAAGTATTGTTCAGAGCTTCTCTGAATGGTATCAGGACACTGGGTCTTACTAGAATGTCATCTGCAAATCATCTAGATGCTTATAAACATAGAGATTGATAGGCACAGGCAGGCATGGTAGAGGGGGTGGTAGTGGTGCGCGTGGCTTTGATTGATGTGGCAATTGTACATCAGGAATTAAACTCCAACATCAGGAATGAACTCCAACTATAGCAGTTCACCAGATATGAATCTGATAGAGAACTTTGGTATCTCCTGAAACGTAAGGTCAAAGTAAATTTGATCCACATCTGCAGATAAGTTGAAGAAGTAGCACGGTATCTCGATATGAATCTCGATATTTATGAATTTCTAAACTGAAGATGAAATCCAAGACAAATTGGCGGAATTGAGGAATGAATCGGTATACAATACATGACTGTAAATTTATTTCTCAATTGGCTCTTTTTCATATTTGATTCAATGGGTTGACAAGTAAAAGCCATTTAGACATTTAAAGCAGTTTTAAAAGTTCATATTTCATAGTCAATGAAGAACATGATCTCGCTGATAGAACGCTCTAGGATAGGACGTCTAACTAGCTTAATGTTGTGATTTGTTACATCATTGTATTCTACTAAGTCATTGAAACTGAAGACACATGTGTGCTACTGTATTTAATGTAATCCGAAAATCTAACATGACAAAGCCAAAAAAAAAATCAAAAGCTGCCAGCTCTGGCATTTGGGCTATGGGCAAACTAGAGATAGCTGAAATAGAGATAGAGAATTCAAGAGGACTGATTGCTGCTCTGAGCGACCCATCCGTCATAGCTGCTCTATGGAAATGGAAATGACCAGGGCCGATCACCGTTCATGTATTGAGAAGGAAAGGCTTTCAATACAGATGTATTATCCCGCTACCATCATTTATAAGATGACACAATGTGACATCAGAAGTCGTCTTATGGCAGGCATGAAGGACTATGTGTCAGTGATGAATTACGATGGACTGCGTCAGAACAACCAGAAAGGTCCCGTACTGTGCAACCCTTATAGAAGCTCTTGGATCGTATAAAGAGTGTCCTAGCCATAAAATTGGATTTTTTTAATTTGCCGAATTCGTCCTAAGGAGTGTGTTTTGCAGGTGCCAGTGGAAGCGAAACCATATGTGTGTACATTTATCAAATTTTACTAAAACTAATGTTTCGGGTTGCTAAGCTACAAACACTGATTGAGAACTACAGCTATCACAACTGTCTTGCGGAAATTCTATGCAACCCTGCATGTGTCCAATGTTATCTTGTAGTGTAACAAAAAGGTAGTTGCAACAAAAGCCCAGGGACTGAAATTCTTCAGAAGAGACTAGAACAGCTGTCTGATGACCAAGCAATTGATAGAATGGAGTTCAAGCAGTGGACCACGACCAACAGAGCAACACTGGACACAAAAGTTCAGTCAGTTGATGAATTTCTTGTTATCGTGTGAATGGATTGTAAAGTTAAGGTCCCGTATTATCCTATTGGTGTAATATCCTATGGAACTACTTTGCGCCTGTGATGCATTCCTCCCAGCTGAATATTATCAAATTGAAAAAAATAGAGACGGCAACGAATCATGTCCTACTTCAAACGTTCAGACAGAAATATGCGTAAATGTGAACTGGTGAAGACTGGTGATCTGTGGTGGTCTCGTCGAAATGTTGCTCAAACTGTCTCATCGATTGTCAGTCCACAAGACTAAATACTGAAACCAATAATGAAGACTTGGTGCATCGCAAATGCGCAACATTTGGAAGCTAATTACACTAGTACTTAATAAATGGCCATATATATAACCCTCTCTAATCAACTTTCAACAGAAGACTACACTGAAAAATGCCAAAGCCAGAGGCCGAGTATACTATATAAATTCAATATACGGCGGTTAATATACGCGAAATTCTCATTAACCCACCTGGTAGACCCAATATCTCAGATATTAACTCGGAGAGCAACTTAATCAGTGAATACCTGGACTTTTATCTTATTTCATAATTTTGCTTCATTTGAACAAGCTCAGGGTTCTCAGCAAGCCTCTGTTTCATTAGAACAACCTCAGAATCCTCAACATACCTCTGTTTATTTGAACATCCTCAGAGTTCTCAGCCAGTCTCTGCTTAATATGAACAACCTCAGAGTTCTCAACAAGCCTCTACTTAATATGAACAAACTCAAAGTTCTCCGCAAGCATCTGCTTAATTTGAACAACCTCAAGAGTTCTCAACATGCCTCTGCTTCATTTGAACAACCTCAAGGTTCTTAATGAGACAATCACAGCAAACTAGATTAAAGGACACGACGTTTGAACTTCACGAGACAATCAGAAAACACTACCTGAAAGATCATATGTAACCTTCACGAGGCAATCAGTGGTCCAAATCAGTATCGATCATTTATTATACAACAATTTAAAATTGTATTAATTATACTACACCTGCACCTGTTCAGCATTTACAGATAATTAATTAAGCAATCAAAGGTAATATTAAATTAGTGTTAATACATTGCAGACCTACCTCTTAGATGTCATTCTGCAGAATTGACTGGTAGTATCAAAATTACGTTTTTCTCATACCATGTCGGGCACAAACATATGAGAAGATTCCTACCGAGGGCTGCACGTGTTTCGTAAAAGTCGACTAATTCAAATCGTGCCAGCTGGGAAGGAGACTGGAAATCACTTCAGAAACCATATATTTTACTTGAAGACAAGCCTTATATTACATGTGATAAGGTGAGGTTTTGCTGATGTGGTCACTTGTTGATCGATTGAGCGTTCCATAATGAATAAGACTGTAAATTGCGATGATGAATTTGTGCTAGGGACCAATATTTGTTATTTTCTCATTTTCTCACGTCAGGCACGACAGATCACACCAATAACATAATTTGCAACAATTGATCAACCAACTATGGCAATAAAATTAATTACTATTAAACAAGCATACGAAATGTCAAATTAAATACCTTGCGACAACTCTTAACTAAAATTTTTATACTATCATGCATAAAAGTACAAAAACTTAATTATGTAATATTAGAATAGCCATCTGGTGTTTTATTGTTTCCACGAACTAAATCATAAAATATACCACCAAATTGCATCATAGAATTCTGCCATCATGTCCTATAAATATACTAGAAACATTAAACAAACCTTAAAACTGCAATACCAGTTGTAGTCGGCATTGTGATCCATTGCACAGAGGGACCATTCTCATCAACGCTGACCGATTGATCATCTCGAGTGGTCGACAACAGAATCCTACCTGAAACACAATTAGCATGCAATCTTATATATTAATGTGCACAATGACTACAACACAATTTAAATCGTTTTTTAATTTTGATTACTTTTTAAGGCTTCAAGGAAGTTTTATAGATAAGTTAGATAATCTATTAAAATAATATTATAACTTAATAAAATTATTGTTATTTTTAACCCTAATTGATTATTTCATTATTTATTATTTTGCTCTTTTGATGTCTGGGATTATAATCAGAGCAGATTGCTGGGTGGCCGGAACATTATCCAGCTGCTCAACGATGGAGATGACAGTGAGTTTGATCAGCTGTATGAACATGTCAAGAACATGAGCAAGCAGTGAACATAGCCTAGTGCATGATAACTATCGATTAGACCTTGTACAAGAACATGAACAACAACAAGCACACCAGTCGATGATTGCACCGGCTCCGCCATCCCCACAATTTCTTGAGGAGAGTATAACAAACGGCTCAACCATTTCTAGACCACAGATAATTCAATCTACTGTCGAAAGCTACAACACAACAATATCAGAAACTGTAAAGAACATATTGCCCTACAGCTTCCAGACATTGCGAGTACAGTTCAAAGCATTGTGAACCTGAACAAATAAAATGCATTTATGAAGCTCCCACTATAAATTTTTTATAAACAAAAAAAACAGTACATGCCGTAGAAGTTCTCAAATTTCAGCGATCAGACATCTCGTTGATTAGGCATTTCTTTGGTCAGACATCTCTTTGATCAGGCATCTCTTTGCTAAGGCATCTCTTTTGATCAGGCATCTCTTTTGATCAGGCATCTCGTTGATTAAGTATCTCTTTGATTGGGTATCGGCATAGATCTCTTTGATTAAGTATCTCTTTGATTGGGTATCTTGTTGATCAGGCATAGATCTCTTTGATTAGGCATCTATATATTAGGCATATCATTGATTAGATATCTCGTTGATCTGGCATCTCGTTGATTACCCATCTCGTTGATCAGGCATCTCGTTGATTACCCATCCCGTTGATCAGGCATTTCTTTGATTACCCATCTCGTTGATAAGCCACCTCTTTGTCTGGTATATCAGGCATCTATCAATGATCTCGTTGATTGGGTATCTCGTTGATTAGACATCTTGATGATTAGGCATCTTGATGATTAGGCATCTTATTGATTAGACATTTCTTAAATTAGACATATCATTGATTGGGCATCTCGTTGATTATACATCAGGCATCTCTCAACGATCTTGTCGACTAGGAATATCCTTCATTACATATCTAGATGATTAGGCATCTCATTGATTAGACATCTCTCGACAAAAAATTTGTTCAAAATCTGTGGTTCATCTCTTCCAACCGTAGATCTGTTGTAACAGACTTCTTGCCTTGGATAACGGACTTGCACAGTTTTGGACCTCGCATTTTCCTTTCTGTTTGTGCATTTGCAGGAGCGTTCTGGTGGTTGGATGCTGTCTGTAATTGTATACGCTATTTGAAACGTCCCTGACATCGCCTTCGGATGAGGAACCGGACGTTAAATCCTCATTGATTGATTGATTGACAATCTCGTTGATTACACATCTCCTTGATTAGAATATCAATGATTATGGATCTCGATACTTAGGCAACTCATTGATCACGCATCTCGTTGAGTAGGCATCTCTCAATGATCTCGGTGATTAGGCATCTTGTGGATTAGATATCTGCATCCTTGTGAATTGGGCATCTCATTGATTAGGCATCTCATTGATTAGGCATATCTTTAATTAGGTCTCTCAATGATTAGGCCAGAGATCTTTGTTTTCCATTCCACCATTCCACCAGCACGCTGCGCCTGTAAATTGTAATCAAATTGTATAACTGAGGAGCTATGGCCGAAGAGCCATACAATACAATTCAACAACACAATGTTTGTTTAACATCAGTTTCATCTTACGACAACATCAGGCACGCCTCCAGCAGCACTAGTAGTACTACCTAGTCCACTCAAAAGCAGTTAGCACGAGTGCTGAAGAGAACAGGAGTCAACACTGGTCAAACATGGTGCAAGTCCATTTATCCATAAACCTACAATAATACGTAGTATGCTAACACTGCATTTCGATGTAAACAAGTGATGAAATGTGTAAGTGGCATTGGGATAAAATTTCTGGTCAATCATGACAAATAAAACTACAGCACCCATGGCGTGGGTGTGTTATCGGTGTACAAAGGATCCTTGTTTATCTGCTCTAGCAGCTTGATGCTCTACTTATTTAATTTTTTTTTTTGATTCATTTATTTCACATTACAGAACACAATACTGACAGATATAAACAGATCAAATTGAAAAGAGACAAAAAGGCACTAACACATGTCCAATAAAAACATTAGTACAGCTCACAAATGGTTGCTGTACAAAATTAACCAAGTAATCATGCTATCATAGTAATCATGGTTAAATTTATGCACAATATAGCCTACTGCATACGTATAAATTATATCAGCCAAGTATTTTAACATGGTGTTAACCTACAGCAAGGGTACAATAAATCAAGAGTGAATCTGTAAACATGCGCGTCATGTGTTGTGTCATGTGTGCAATTACACTAATTTCAGAAAGATGACATCTCCCTTACGAGCATGCTAAGGTTATTGAATTTTGATTTGTATGAATTATTGATATACTTAAGGACTCATGAAAGTGTAATTTTTATATGCTTGTAGTGTTAGGGTCATGGTAAGGTATGGGTTTAGGGTTGGCCTAACCTTCACCCTAATCCTAGGGTTTATAATCATAAATTTACTCAACATTATCGATGAAAAGTTTGAGTAAATTGGTTAAATGGTATTGGCACTATCCACTTCATATAGAAGCTGGCTCGCATGCTCCACCAAAAAAAAATGGAGGGGGGGGAAGAATTTTCAGGCCAAATTTCCAGAATATTCGAGGGAAAACAAAAATGGGCGAGAAAGATCGCTGTGGTGGTTAATTTTGAACCAATTTATTATGTCAAAACTGAATGGGGGATGGATGCCACTGCCACAACACTAAACCCACACTCTAATTCTAATCCAAATTGAACATTTAGAGAAAATTTGACGATAAAAACTGGGTAATCCTGGTAACGGTGGTCCCAAATTATTACTGTAGTTAGAAATTTAGGTAATCCTGGTAAAGGCAGTCCCAAATTATGGTAAATTTTTTGGAATCGCGGCTTTTTGCAAAATTTATGAAAGCATGTTCAAAATAGCCTAATTTTGCTAGAAATAGTGTCCATTTTTGATTTCCAGTTGGTGCTTGTCGAAAAAATTACTCTTTTTAAACATGCATTTTTATGTATAAATGCATAGAATAGGGTTAGGGTCTGGTTATGGCTAGGGTTAGGGTCTGGGTTTGGATTAGGGATAGGCCTAGCCCTACCCATAACCCAAACCCCTAATCCTAACTTTAACTCATTTAAAATACTTTTTAGCCTTTTTTACAACATTTTTCGGAATTTTTGAAAACTAAAAATTTGTCACTAAGCACCAACTGAAAATCAAAAATGGATACAATTTCTCGCCAAATTGGACTACTTTGAACATGTTTTCATCAATTTTGCAAAAAGCCGTGATTCAAAAAATTAACCCAAATTATGACTGTCGTTAGAAATTCGTTCCTTGTTATATTTGTTTCAACTGCTGTGTTAGGGTCTGGTGGGGTGTAGGTTAGGGTTAGTTCCCAAACTTAACCCATACCCTAACGCTAACTTTACTCTGCACTAATTGTGTAAATTTAAACTAAATCAGATATAATGAATAATTTGGACCACCCTTACCAGGCTCACCGAAATGTATGCCTACAGATGTAATATTTGTTTCAAATGTTGTGTTATGATCTGGTGGAATTTACGTTGGGATAAGGGACTAACCCAAACTTTAATCTGCACTATTTGTAATGAATTTTAAAAAATCAAGCCTGAGTCATTCCATGTCAATTGAGCAAATTTTTGAACCAAAATTGGCACGACCGACATGAATTTTCATAAAATTTTCCATGCTTATTGTACTACACGAGATATGTAAAAACCCGAAATAATTTATTTCTCTTGTCGCGCATTGTCCGCGCTAAGCGCGCGCGAAGTTGCGCCAAAAACATGTGACCTCCGATCTTTAAAAATCTATATATCCGTTTCTATGATAGCTAGAAATATGATGTTGGTCTCATTTTGAAGCTCTTTTGTAGGTCTATTCAAATAAATTAATCGTATTTAATTCACGTGACTTTTTTAATTCAGGTCCCAAATTATTCATCAGGTCTGATGAATAATTTGGGACCGCGTTACTAGGTTTACCAAAAATTCAATCAGGCACGATCCTAATGGAGATCCAAAATATGTCACTTGTAGATGAATCAATTGGAGACTGCACGAAGTAGGCCTAGTTGTAGTAGCAATAGTAAGGAGTGGAAAAGATAAACTATTATGGGCTTGGGTTAAGAATCGTAGCTGTGTCGATACAATTTGACTAATTTTCTCCATATTGTAACAGATAGTGTATTATAAATTTAGGGCTAGAGTTGGGTTTATGGTTGGGGTGAATGTTAGGCTAACCCTGACCCCTAACACAAAAAGTGAATATAGTAACCCTAACCCTAACACAAAAAGTGAATATAATACGACACAGGCACGAACATTAACCAGAGCAATTATGTAAGTCTTGTATCACAAGTCTCAGCACACCAAAGTCTGCCCATAAATAATGCATTTGACAGTCATAAACATAAATGCAATGCAATTATTTATGCATAATTTATAAATGCAATTTCGGAAATTCTATACATTTAAAAACCAAAATATTTAAATAGCAAATGATGATTAAAAATAACTTTTCAACACTACAACGAACCTAGTTATACACCAAATGTGCACATTTTTATTATAATTTGAAATTATTTATGCAAAATAGGATTGAAGGCATCCAGAAGTTTCAGAAATTGCTTATCATATCAAACACATAATTACTTAAATTGTTTAACTATCGGAAACTGTTGAACTTGCTGCAAGAGAAAATCACGCTGACATGGTTAGGCAAAAAGATCTCCGGATGATGAAAAAATAGCGTTCCACAAATTATACGACCAAATATCTAATTGCATACACATATACATACACTAGGCATTGTCGATAGGAGTTGTCACGTGACCGATTAGACAGTTCAAGAATTAGGGGAAACTTTTTTACTTTGCAGGGCCGCCATTACATCCTCCTCGATCCTCTTTTCACCGGAAAAGGAAGTGTAGGATACAGTGCTGCCAAGTTTGACAAAGCATTTATGTCACTAAGGATGTTGTTTGAACATTTATTTTCTTAAATTCAGGACCTCGAATCAGGACGTTAGGCCAACCAAAAACATAATGAAACACACTATCAGACTACACGCATGCATTCACACAATGCTCATAAAATGAAATAAAACTAAAACTAAACCACAAAATTATATTTATTGAAGATTAACAAACGGAATTAGAGTGAGCTATTGTCAACAACGGCAACATCGAATACTATGGAGGCAAAGTCAGTCAGTAGGGCGATAGATTAGACCCATCTCGATTTGAAAAGTATTACAATTTCAAATACCTATTTTGGATTACTGCCCCCCTCCCCCTCGCTTAGACCTTCCTCCACACTAAAAAAACCCATGCTAAAATCCCCCTCCCTCAAAAAATCCTAAATCCGGCACTGTCTAGAGCAGTGGCGTTTACCAATGGGAGGGCAGGAGGGGGGGGGGGTTGAGAGATCGATTTCCCTGGGAAAAACTGGGGGTTGAGAATCATGGTTTTTTATGGAGATTGTGGGGGTTGGATTTAAACCCTCCCCCTCAGAATCGCTCACTACAAGTGGGGGTTGGCCTAAAGTGGATCGTTGTAGCAGATAACAGATTTAACCGTTTATAGCTTTAAAAGGCATAAAAACGCATAAAGCCGAAGTAAACGTCAGTTTCATCTCTCGAAAGGGATATCACTGACGGGCGAGCCTCATATTCGAACCCCGCACATACTGATCCCTAGCCGGAAACCTTACCGATGTAGCTACTGACTCTTGCAAGTTAAGAGAATGATGCTTAGATTGCTGGCTAACATAATGGATTAATATTGTAGGCCTATTAAATATTTTCTCTGCGCAGTGGCGGAATAGCGGATCTAGGATTTTTTGAAGTGGAGAGGGAAACTACATGTATTTTTGAAGGAGGGGCCAAGGCAAAAAAGAGAGGGGGCCAGGCAAAATCGAGGGGGGGGGCCAAGACGTCAAACTATACGAATTTAATGCACAATTATCACAAATTTGCCTATTTTGGACATTCAAATTTTTATATTGCCCCCCGCCCCCTCCCCCCTAAATCCACGCTGCCCCTACAGATACAGTCAGCAATGAGGTGTGGTGCGCAATACAGTGAAACCTGGATTACAATATCTGCTTCACATATATCCTGCATCAGCAACAGCAGGAGCCTGTAGATCTTCCTTTCTTGGAGGGCCTTCCACAGCGGGATCTCGCCAGATGGATGATGGCTTATGTCTATAGAACCGCTTGCAGTTGTACAGGCTGCTTAAGACGTCCCTGACATCGACTTAGGGTGAGGAACAGGACGTTAAATTATCTTTGTATTGTATTGTATGTCATGCTCGGAGTGTCTGTTTAATCTGGCTAGACCACCGCTTAGTATGCATACCCATTACCCAGATATGTGTAGCTAACCGCTTAGTATGCATACCCATTACCCAGATATGTGTAGCTAACCTTGCGAGGCTGCATTACCGTCTGAAGTCTAAATAGGGGCGAGCCCTGCCCCCTCTTAAATGAGATGATGGAGGGTGTCAGCCCTACGGCTCGCAGTCTGGATGAGCAACAGCAAGGCCTTCCCATTAATGCGCGTTTAATGACTATTGTTTGCACATGACTTAATAGACCTAAAACGACGCCAGTCCAATCATAAGGTTAACTAAATAGTCTGTTCTAGAAGTTTAATTAGCACAATTATTATAATTAATTAACTTAAATGTTAATCTACATTATGTCGGCTTGGAGTTAATCATCTAGTTGAACTAACATAATTACACGTAGAATATAGTTCACTTTCATCAAGATTTATTTCATAAAGATTATCAAATCATTCAAACAAAACATGAAATAAGCCTACATTAAATATGGTAAGAATTAACTTGCCAGAAAATAATATCTCTTAAAATTATACACAGGCCTCCCAGCTGTGGGACATGAACTTTCAGGACACAGAAAACCCAAAATTTCTGGACATTTTCACCAACATTTTTTACAACATTTACCACCCGAAAATAATTATTTCGTGGTCAAATTCGCTTAAAAACACTATTTGAGGAAAAATTTTGTTCGAGTTTTTTACCTCTTTAAATCTATACATCGAAAAATCTGTGCATAATATGTACAACGAAAGATGACCTCTAAAAATCTGTACATATGTACATCGAAATAATAAAAACCCCTAAAACGATGGATTCCCAGGCAACAGTATAAATGTGCATAAGCAATAAGAAAAATTTAATATTTTGAGAACCTCCAGATTTTCAGGAAATTCAGGACAATTTGTCAAATTTCAGGACATTTCAGGACAAGGCCAAAATTTCAGGAATTTCAGGACGGCTGGGAGGCATGTATACAGCAGGGATCCAACACTCGTGGTTTTCTTAAATTGAAAAATAAATTTACAATCATTGTGAATTATTGTACCCAGGCAGGGCTTATCGTGAGTAGAGTCCTGTTGTTGTTGCTAGTCCTAGGACGCCTGCCGTAATGATAGCATCCTTCAACAAACGATTTGGACTGTGTCACAATATCATGCTTGTCCCTGATGCCGTCGTCGGATGATGAAACGGACATTAAATTCGTATTGATTGATTGATGTGATAGCTGTTCATACATGAATGTCTCAGCGGCTCAGTTGGTAGCGTCATCGACTTTAAAATATTACGTCTCGGGTAAAAATCCCAGCACAGCAAACTGGAGAGCAACAATCAGGGACAAGCGTGTGATAGATATAAATAATCATGGATGATCGATGTATTATATTATGAGTTTCCTTATTACAGGAATTTATTTAATAAAACCACAATAAAACAACTATAGCTATTAGAGGTTTGCCTATGTAACAGCATAACATCATAACCAGACAAAAATACTGTAAATATTAAGCATGTAGCAGAACAAAACTATGAAGGCATTTAACAAAATAGCTCCACTATATACATGTGATATCAAGACTCTCATCCATAACTTACAAAGAGATTACATTTCTTGCAGATAACTATATACATTTCATATCGGCACACACATGTGATCAAGCAATCAATAAGCTGTACAAAAATCAATCAATTAATCAATCAAATAATAAATCAATCAAACATTTAATGGTGTGCTTTCTATTTTATTCACCTTATATCTAAGATTGTTCACCTATACGAACTGTGAAACACAGCAAACAAGCAAATAAATTAATCTATCAATCTAAAATAAATCAGCCAAATATTCGATCAATCAATAATTATTATTGAAATCAGTCAATCAATCTATCAAAAACAAGTCAAATTTGATAGTTAAGCACACTCCTTATTAGTTCATTTACAGCATGCAGCTGCAATGCACTCATTCACGCAAATAATTGAGGTTAATGAAGAACTGGCGTAATTATGGAGTATGAATCTGATAATTAATTATATATATATACACGTATTACAAAACACTACAAAACTGTACAAAAGCCCATTATAAATGTTATACCAGTAAAATATCTGCATTTTTCTACATAAATACTTCACCCTAACTTTTCAGATATAACTGGTCAATTAGGATAAAGAGTCCAAGTAATCACCCTAACCCTTGTTCACTTATCAATAACAGAATCTTATTTCAATTACATGGTGACATATAAGAGTGATGCCATTTTAAAATTTCTTCCACCCTCACATTAAGGACAATAGAAGAAAGTTGATTACAGTAAACAAAATATGCATACATTTTTGAGGTTACGTATATGTAACCTATATTTCTTAAACAAGTTAGCAATATATCACTATATATTTTATACTCATGATAAATATATATATAAATGTACTATACGAGTATCACGATAGCAGTAGACATCAAAACGAACTTGGAGAGTTTACGAGTATAAAAAGGGGAGTCAGACAAGGATGCGTACTATCACCAGATTT
>JAQFZF010001285.1:0-14426 GCA_034695365.1 Enchytraeus norvegicus | reverse complement strand
TAATGTCATGCCGTCGGGACGCTTCCCGTCAGACCTGGACAAGCCAACAGGTTCCTTCACTGATGGGATCCCGGCACAGGAAAGTGCTCGCCAAATTGTGTCGTTTAAATTGTGATGGCGACTTGTTCTACCTGAACACTGTGAACAGCGTGTGCAAGAGAGGCCGTGAAGTCCCAGGGCGTCGACTTGTTCTTATAATTAGTGCGGTATAATAAATTGAGTTCATTAATTATTGGAAATTATATCCCAGGTTAATCCTCGAGAAATGTGAAGGATTCAGTACCAGTGTCACAGCAGCAAGCTTAATTGGATCAAGGTCCCATTACCTTGATACAAAGTAGAGTAAATGTAGAATTGAGGTAACTACAAATTAAATACAAATTAATGTCTATGAGTTTTGCAGATAGGTTACACGTCAACTCTGACTTACTGTGAGGCTAAGGCCAAAGGCTAAGGCCGAATTTAACGTCAGTTTCATCTCTCAAAAGGGATATAAGTGACGGGCGAGACTCGGATTCAGCCTGTGAGCTATAATATACATGTATACCATAATACGTTTAGTATTTAAAGCCATGAACTGTATGCCAATATTGAATAATGGTATTTCAACCCGGCCGCTATATTATTTGGGCTTGGTAAGAATTTTTACCTGAACATGTTTTCGAAGCCTACGAGATTCTGTTGGATGAGAAACGCTCCAAAAATAAAGATGGCGGCATCTGCGAAGAATATCAGACTCTGAGAGAATGCGAATGTGATTGCAATGACGTGAGACCGCTTGAGTTCAAGCCTGTTAAATATACAAGAAACGCAGACAATTGTATGCAATTATAGATGCACGTAAGGGCAAAAGGTAAAGGGTGTGTGCCATATTCGTTACCGAACGTAGGCGCAGAGCTGATCCCGATCTTGAAGCGATTGCAGCACACAGGTGACAGAGCCATTAATCCAACAGTGAGGTTCCCAGCCCCACTATACACAATCCATTGGTAATTGGACCATATACGCCAGACCTGTGGTAACCTTCGCAATCTTTCGAAGTAGTCACCTATTACGTACTAATTGCTTCCAATTAATTATCCGACGCACGAAGGGATGGTGGGCTTAGTTGTCCCGTTGTACATCCTCGATTTTACTCTCTCATTGACTCGACCGGGAATCGAAATCCGGACCTCATACGCTAAAGTCGGCACAAACCGGCCGGCACGCTAACCACTGAGCTAAGGAGAAATACTAGATGCACGTACTGATAAATTATACACATTTTAGACTGCACTTCGAAATAAGGTAAGAATTTTAACCAACGATGTTGGGTGTTGACAATCTATACTTTTTGCCAAGTATTAGGCCTATATTGTTGCAATTATATTACACACATTTACAGTATATCAGAACTTTCGTTTAACTTTAGCACATTTGAGTGATTTGACTAAATTATTTTACATTACAAACATTTTACTTTTATGTACTGTAATTGTTGTTACACTCTTTACACGTGCGTGTCGTTCTCTACTACTGAATATTGATAGTATAGGCCTACTCTTAACACGAGCGTATATATAACGTATAAACTTACTTGTAAGGTACATCTATCAGGGCATCATAGACTTCTAAAAACTTCTGCTCTCTGGTCAATGATGCAACAGTTCGTATATTACCAACGGCTTCTGTTGCCACCTGGCGTATGAAAAACATTGAAACCTCATTAAAACATTAGGCCTCTATTATACATGTAGGCACGCCTGACCTGTTAATTACTTTGTTGATCTTAGATCGATAAACTATTTGAACAGTACACTTGTAGAATTAATTATGAGCCTATATAATTATTATCTAAAAAGAGTTATCATCGATGTTAGTTCAACTAAAAATTACACTAAAGCTACAAGATAAGAAAGACAAAATATCAACCGGGCCACACAGATTATATTAATACCCTATTACATAAAAGAAGGTATTTCCCTAATAAATAAATAAATCTCAAAAGACAATGTGACCAAAGTAAAGGTGTCATCGAAGTTCGAACTATTTGGAACTAAATTGTATCACAAGGAGGCCAACAACTGAAAGTATAATAGGCCCGTGGCCCACACTTGCATTTATGAATAGGGTCTATAAATAATGTAGCTTTTCATAAGATATATAAATAAAACTACACTGTATTGCCTCTTATTTAACGTAATTCCCAGGGTAAGATTTAAATTAGTTAAATCCTTGGTTAAATTCAATACTGTCAGTCATATATATATTATATACGTAGCCTATAATATAGTATATGCCTTTCGTTTTGTAGCACCCGTCTTGTTGCAGCAATACAGTACGGCATTTGTTTCTAAAGAATAGTCAAATTTGATTGAGATCGTCAATCAATCAATCTATGAGGATTTAACGTCCGGTTCCTCACCCGAAGGCGATGTCAGGGACGTTAGCGATTGACGTCAAAATAGCGATTCTATGACAGTAGGCCTATATTAGAACCCTTCAGGCAAACAAATAAAATTAATTTATTAAAATCGGTGGACATGTTATCTTTCTACACGTGAGAATTGCTGGCGCATAAAATAATGTAGATATAGCATAGGTGTTATGAACATTGTGGTGTTTTGTTAAGGGGTTCCACTGTTGCTCGAGGAAAAAAAATTCTCATTTTCATTACTTTTTAGGGATTGGGAAAGACTGTAAAACTAGTTATAACTTTAAGAAAATGCATATTAATTCCGCTTTTTGTCATTTCCTGTGTTATTTTCAGCGCCAGCAATTATCACGTGTAGAAATTTAATCGGTGGTCGATAAATCGTAACCAACCTTGCTAGCTTCTTCCATAAGTTTATTTCGACCAGCTGAGAAGCCTTTTGTGAACTTCATTTGAATCATGGCGGCAATAACGAAGAACGGAACCACGCCTATCAGGAAGAGAGCCAGTTGCCAGCAGAACACAAATCCAAGTATGATGCCTAGTCCAATACTTGATAAACTCTGAAAGAGCATTCCCAGTCGCACTCCAGTTGCCTACATATTAAATTATAATGTTCCATAATAATAATAATAATAATAATGATACCCAGTAGATCTCGAGCAGCTGGGTTACGATTCGCTAATTGAATCGCTTTTATAAAATCCTCCGGGCTCTTTACACCCAGGGTAATAATAATAATAATAATAACAATAAACGATTAACGTCCATTTCAGCATCCAGGGATGATGTCAGGGACGTCATCCGTGTCATCTTACAGTTATAAAATATAGGCCTACATTATTATATTTGTTTATTACTATCAATTGACAATCACAGATTATTACAATAAAATACAGAATATGCCAACAAATAACAGTAAACATGTAACAGATACAAAATGAAATAAAAATGCCGAATGCTAAATAGATCGAGTCCAAATATCAATACGAGCATAATGACATCAGGAGTCGTACATATTATGAAATTTCTATCATATCCTGTAGAGGATCGTTTAGTGGGGAGTTTAGTGGGAAAGTTCTGCCGGTCATATTTCTACGCGTCGAGCAGGCCTACACATAGTACACATGATTGTTAATTGAGGGCAAAAGAGGGCCCAATAAGTTGCCTTGAATATTTTGGATGGCATTGTAAAAATTCTGACATCTAGAAATTAAAATGAAATGTCGTATAGCGGTTTAGATAAGGGTTAATAAGTTACTTTCAATTTCCCTGACCAAATACGGAAACAATAAAGCCTATCATAATGTAAATGAAGAGCGCTCATAAATACGTCTTCAATAGCAGGACTGTTTATATTTCCATGTAATATTAAGAGAATAACATTATCGCGAATATATCCAATTTTGTTAACTTAAGTTAACTTCCTGTAGCTTTGAATATGGCCCAGACTTTCCAAACGTTCTATAGCCAGGCTCTAGCTGTTACAGTACAGGCAGGAAATACTTTCTTTTGAAAATGTTTGACACATTATTACCGATATTAAAGTTAATAATATTCACGATATTATCAATTACAATGATACCAGCAAAACTTTATAATGTATTACATGCTGAAGTATCATTGATGGACTATAGCATGAAACGGTACACTTAGCTCAATATTGAATTTAGTTAATTTTTATCTCAATACATTTTATTTACAAACGAATCAAGTCAGCAAAATATGTACAAACAGAGTTCGAAATTGGAAATTGAGCACATGATGAATATTTAGGTTATATACATTTGCATTGAACGAGAAGGCCTACTAACCCCTTGCATGGCTGAAGCATCACTAGAAAGGCGTGATGTCAGAGCTCCTGTGGAGTTCCTGGGATCATCGAAAAATGTGACTTCCTATACAAAGCAATCAACCAATCAATCAATCATTTAATCAGTTGTTTACTATCGGTCATCAAGTATTCCATGATAATGTCAATATTATAAGGAATATCTATAACATGTTAATTTATGTTCTGCGTACCTACACTGTAGTAAGTAATAGAGAGCCAATTTGAGAGAAAATGTCAAGCGTCTCCGCTGCACAATGCCACATCTCATTGATTACTTTTCTTTAGCTAGGATTAATTAGCTTTAATATATAGATAATTAGACCATTAACTGGAAGAAAGCACCCGTGTTGGATCCGGGAAACAAAGGAATAGACCAAGCTAAAGCTGCATGTATTCCGTAGTAGGCGATTAATGCAATCACTGATTAAATGGTAAACCATCTCATAATAAATGATATTATTTGAATTAAGGCATCACTTTAAGTGTGGTAAAGGCAAAGCCCTTGTGCAGGAGCGACTTGCTGGGGTGATCAATGGGGTGTTCATTAATGAGCGAAAAGGCGGATTTTGTATGAATGTGTGAATTTGACCTGAGGTTTGGCAGAGAACTGGCTAAACTGACAGATTAGAGGAAATTGATATCATTTCCAGATTATTCAATATTTATTAAATATGCTCTAAACATTAAAATTTTATAAAGCATAGAAATTTTGTCTATATTTTCAATTTGCATCTCTATTTTAAGTTAATTAAACTGTTTGCGTGCTGGATCCGGCAAACATAACAGATCAACCGAAAGCTGCACGTGTTTCGTAAAAGTCGAATAACGCATTCACTGGGCAAGGATAGCCCACCTCAGATAACTAAATCTTCTTCAAGAAAATATGGCATACTAAACAGTTATTCGCTATGGACCTGCCGATAGACAGTGCAATTATAGAGAGAGAGGGAGAGAGAGAGAGAAAGAGAGAGAGAGAGATACTTTAGCTTGTCCACTAACCTGCCTCAGCAGAGCTTTGAACGTTTGCTGTCTCACTCGCATAGTCAAAGCTTCCCCGGATATAGCAAACATCAAATTCTGACAAATAAACATAAAATTTGATTATAAAATCATACGCTTACCCTACATCAATAGAGTTACGAAAATTAGCCTATTCGAAACCAATATAGGAACACGACATTATCATTATGATAGGCTAGTCACTTACTTTTTTAAAGAAAATTAATTCAAAAATCCTCTGATTTTTAATGATTCATTTTGTCTGTAATAGATTTTCTGATTAATTTTATTGTTATATACTATCGCCCCATTTATTCATTTACATCCGACTCGTAATAAACTTAACTTAAACATAATAATATATCTACTTACATTAAGTTACGATTAATAATTAATTAATTAATAATAAAATAATTGTATATTAACATTATAATAAAACTATTAAATTTTAATAATTAGTATTAATAAATAGTAATTATTAATAATTAATTAATAATTAATTAACATTACTCAACAGTTATTTCATATTTTTATTCATTGTTATTTCATAACATTGTTATGAAATATTAACCAAGAACGATAAGTAATGTTGGATGGTTAGCTATATTTTTCATGAGTTTGTACCTGAAAGAACATGGAGATAGCTGCTCCTCCTCCTAGCACAAGGAACATCAGAGAGTATAGCAAAATCATCTTCGTCTGAGTTTCAATGTCTTCTGCAAACACCTACATCACCATCATATTATAAGCTTACTTATGACGTCCGTGATATCATGATAGGACGAGGAAGCGGACGTTAAACCTTAATTATTATATTTTTAATTAGATATTTTAATGCCCTGGGGGTAAACCATTCCTGGGCTAGAAATGAGATAAGATAGATTTTATTACGAAAATGAAGTATAGGCAAATATAGCAGTTAAAATAGATCTCTTGTACTTTGGAAAGCCATGTCGTTGAAATTGCATGAGTTTTGTAAGAGCCGACTACCGCAGATAATGCAGTGAAGGTCAGAGTGGTCTGGCCTATGGCTTCTGCGTACTTGTTCAATTTGTACGTTCAAATTCCAGACATGTGGAGGCCTTGTCACATCGTGCGTGGATTATGGCAGGCTAGACTGCTTTTCCCGTCACTGTTCCAAAAAAGTGCCTCCTAGATACCTAGTGTATAAAGGCGTTATAGAATATTATTTTATATTGCGTTGTATTGCATGGTATTTTTTTACAGAATCACTGAGAAAATGATAATAACAGGTAATCACAAAAATAAAATACATCATGAAATTGAACAAGATGCTTTAAAGTTTCAGTAGAAGATGGTGTAAATCAATCAATCACTGAGAATATAACGCCCGTTTCATAATCTAACGACGACATCAGGGACGTCTCCAACAGCCCTGATATAAAGTTGTTACCCCGATAATGCTGCTAAAGATAATGGCAAAAGCAGGTTGAATGCCTCCTTGTATAACTGCTGAGAAGCAACCGATGAGAATATAATGCCACTCGGTTGTATTCAGCTTCATCAACCTCATCATTGGAGGATCAGGTAGTACTTCCTGGAGCAAAAATCATAATGTGCAAATTGTACAGGACAGATATTCTTCAATAAATGTGCATCATTTAATGTGAATGGTAAACTAATGTAAGCTAACTACTGTATATAATGCCATGTATGAGAAAGAGAAACTACCCTGTATCGGGAGGGGGAGATGATCAATCCTGTTAATGTAACATTCTTCAAATTATCGTTCCTACACACAGCTACATTAGATCAACTAGGCCAATAGGCATATTCACATACTAGAGTAAGATATGCACTTCGCAACATTTTATTTACTAGAATAGAGTAGGCCTATGATAGTAGAAAAATCTAATCAAGCCTACCTCTTTCGCTTCGGAAATACTAGGTCGAACACTAGTCGACCTCTTTCTGATCATGCTGGCACGATCAGCTTTTATAGAGTTCGCTCTGACCAACTGAAACTTTTCTTGCTCTTCTATATCTGTTATGAAATTAAAAAATAATTAAAACTGCTTTACTCTCCATTGTTAAGCAAAACTTGCAACAGTCGGTGTACATTTGCCAGGACATGCTCTGGTGACTGCAACTACTTGGCCGAATTTGGAAATGAATACCAGCAATCTTGCCATCAGGTGTGATTAATAGCAAACGCTATTTTTATTTGTAACATTAGATATCATAAATCTTGCAACATAGATATTGTTAGAACTAGCCGTAGAAAATATAGTTATCAATCTTTTGTGAGTGGTGATGCATTTGCATTACATTTTCTGTCTAATAAAAAAATTCTGCCTAGTAAATAAAGTCATGTTTAGTGAATGGCATAGATTAAAGAACACGGAACCAGTTAAATGCCTAACGATTACATATTAGTTTGTCACCATATTATTCAGATGAATTATTATTACCCAGTATATCTTGCCCTTCTTCTGCCATCATTTTCTAAAGAAAATAGCAACAAAATGACGAATCAGCCTTGTCCGTCAAAGGAGCAACATATCCTACTCTAGCATCTATGCAACTAACTCCAATCCACATAGCACTTAGTAGATGTAATCCTTTCAGGAGCAACTTTCGACCAATAGCTATGAACTTCAGTTGGTCATATAAGTAAGTGACTATCCTTATGATAAATTTTTCAAATAGTTCAATTAAACCAAATAAATATATCATTATATATCGGATTTGAACAAAATTACTAGATCATGCATTTGAGCTTTACGGAGATTCAACTTTATATAGAAAATCGAATAGGATCAAAAAGTAAGATTATTTGATTAGATTTTTGTAACATAAGCCGATCATTATTGGATTATGTTCTTTTCTTTCATTGGTTGAGGAATACAGATTACTAGTAGGAATATAGATGGACTAGTCAATTGACAAAACGTGAAAGTCCGGGGTCGATACACTGTGGAATCAATCAGAGCGCAAGATCTCGGTTTTCAACGGCCAACCAAGCCCTCCATTCCTTTGTGATTCGGTTAAATAAAGGTAACTACTCCGAAGATTAACATTATTAGGCATGATATTCTATATTCGGCATTAAAACACTATACCTGATTGTTGACAAGAGAGCAGTATATTCCACCTCTACTCATGAGCTCATCGTGAGTACCAAACTCGTGCACCACGCCGAGCTTGATGCCATAGATAATGTCTGCTGTTCTGATGGTCGACAGGCGGTGTGCTATCACAAGGGTGGTCCTGCCTAAGCGAGCCTACACAAATAGATGAGAATAATATATATAGACAACACCAAGTACTTCGCACAAATGACTGTTCAATCACGATACATACTCGTTTCCAAATGAAATAATACTGCTATGCAGTGGCTAAGTTTGAAAATGGCAGGTAGTGGAACTGGTGGAACTCCATTCTTGGTTGGTGGTGGAGGTGGTGGAACGCAGAGGTGACATATAGTTAAATTTATTGAGAGGTGGTGGAACGCAAAGGTGAGATATAGTAAGGTGCCGGAACGCCGTTTCACCGGGTTCCGGCCTACTTTAACCACTGGTTATGACTTTTCGTTTACCTTATCTAGAGCAGCCTGGACAGTTGCCTCACTCTCAGTATCGAGGGCTGAGGTGGCTTCATCCAGTAGAAGTATTTTAGGATCACGAACAAGAGCTCGAGCGATGGCGATGCGCTGCTTCTGACCTCCGCTCAGCTGAGCCCCTCGCTCTCCCACCATCGTCTCGTATTTCTGTATTTTGACAAATAATTTAAATTAAATTAAAGACATTAAGTAGAACGCAATTGAGGCATATATGTTTAGGATTTCACTTTGTGTATCAGAACTTATAAACTTGACGTTTCGTTCCTTCACAAAATTTATTAATTGAGGGAGTTTTACATATAACTGGCTCAAGTCAATGTGTGTGATAGCTTCTCTTTGTTTTTTTTATAATTATTATCTGCTTTGAGCATAATTATTTTGCAAATATTTATAGCTACCGGTTTCATTGTGTCCACTCACAAAATATTATTTAGTGAAATATACGTTCAGTTCATCGTCTGTGCCCACGATTCATTTGTAATATCTCAGAGTCGCTGGCGAACACTGGAGTGAAGTAGCTTTGCCTGCCATAGGCCGTACAACGCGGCAAATAATTTTGAGCCAGGAAGGGAGGATGCGACAAGAACAATCTGAGATATAAGATTTAAATGAAACCAACCTGAGGCAGTTTGGAGATGAAATCATGAGCATTGGCCTCTCTCGCAGCTTTCTCAATCTCCTCCCGAGTCACGCCGTCTCTACCGTATCGTATGTTCTCTGCTATAGTCATTGCAAACAGCACCGGCTCCTGACTCACTACACCTGCAAAGTTTCAGAACCGATACATTTTATCTTCCTCTAAATTATGAAAGTTTCATATAAAATTATTACCCTTCGCCTAAATAATATGCTTCCATCATACTGCCAACTTACCAATACCAATATCAGTTATAGGCATAGATTTTCATACTTACTGTGTGTGACAGCTTCTCATTGTTTGTAAATTTCCGATCAAAGGAATAGCATTAAGTGTTTCCTTTCCTTGATACGGAAAGATGACAAAATAACACCACACCAATTACAAATGCATAATCAGTTTCCACCTTTTCTCTCTTCAATTAGAGCAGAAAGACTCCGACAAAAACTATTTTGCAACAAATGCTCGGATAACAGAAAAATACATGGTATTAGCTTTGAATACTCAAAATTTCAAATCCTTTACTGATATTCTCAATTCTTCAAAATTATTGATAGGGGATAGAGACGACGATAATTGTAAATTCAATTGTATGCAAACCACTAACCGATGTTCCTGCGAAGCCATTTGATATTGATCTTCTTGATATCAGTCCCATCAAGAGTGATCACTCCTGACATAGGGTCGTAAAATCTCTGTAAGAGTTGAACCGTCGTACTCTTGCCACAGCCGCTAGAGCCGACCAACGCTACTGATTGACCTGTCTTAATTTCCAACGTGAGACCATTCAGTATCTAATAAAATATAACATTTATATCTCTACATTAACTTGTAACGTAAGTAGTAAGATTACCCATACGCATCTCAGGCACCTACAGCTCTAATGATACACGCATACATTTGAGATGCATTGTGTCATGTACATGTATTACAACCTTCCAGGGCATGCTAAAATCCATTTGTTTCCTCCTCAGATCTGTTTAATCAGACTCTCTTGCTTCGGCTAATGGATTTGCACTTTTTCGGATCTCGCTTTCTCTTCAGTCTATGTATTGGCAAGTACATGTGTTCTGGTTGTATAGAACCTCTTGCAGTTGCACAATCTGCTTGGGACGTCCCTGACATCGCCTTCGGTGAGGAACCAGACGTTAAATTCTCATTGTATTATATTGTATTGTATTGTGTGTTGTTGAGGTTTATAGATGTTGTGTCAGAACGAGATGATTAACGTCTGTGTCTCCGAGGCCTCTACGTATGACAGTAGTGTATAAAGACACTTTATACTACCACTATACCGTTCCAGAACGACCACCTTTTTTATACTATTTCATATCATTATTTTGCCTCGCTCCCCTTGGTCGCTCGCCAAAATAACAATACAAAATACTATAAAAAGCGTTCTAGAACGGCATAGTTGTAGTATAAAGTGTCTTTATACACTACTGTCAATACTATTTATAGAAAATTAGTGTTCAAAACTTCTAACGACTTTCTAACGCCTGAATCGCCACTACCTAAAATTATAAGATTAAAATATAATAGGTCTAATTTGAATACCATCATCCATCACAACACCCTTCGTATATAAAGGGGATAGGCCTATTTTATTTTGTTCATATGTCTTCATCGCTTTCTGATCAAACCGAAACCCTTTATTAACACCATTAATAGTCTCCCTATTAATCAAACATTGTATATAATTTTCCTTATTTATAATACTATTAGTCTTCTTCTGTATACCTTTTCTTGTCTTACTCTGAGTTTTAGTTCTTTAAGATCACTTAAATCCTTCACTACAAAAGGTACATCAAGAAAGAAGTTATTCGTTCCTGGTTTGTAAAGCCTAATTTCTCCTTCCTTATCAGTTACATAGCCAAAACTAATATTTAGTTTTATTGCATTATTTTCTTTATGGTATATTATATCAAAACTTTCATGAATCTTTTTCAGAGAATCTATATTATTGAAACAATATAGTTTTAAATAGTTACTTTCTTTCTCTTCTCCATAGATATTTCTTTCTTCAATAACCAACTTTCTTGCTATTTCATCTGAATCTGATTCATTAAATAACCAATATGATCCATCTAATATAGGCTTTTCTTCTCCATCACGGGATATAAGTATATTTTTTTCTTTATCATGCATATATTTCTTAAGTAAGTCTTTATACACTTTACCATCTATTTTAACATCTCTCCTACTTTCTGGATTATAAACAGTTTTAAATTTTTCTTCTTCTTCTTTCACAAGAGGAATAAGTATATTTGTTTCTTTATCATGAATATATTTTTTAAGTAACGTTTTATATGCTTTACCACCTATTTTAATCTTTCTGTTAGACTCTGGACTTTTTACAAAAACTTCACTAGTTTTAGGGTTTTCTTCTTCTATCGCAAGAGGATACGTATTACCTGTAAGTATGAACGTATTGTTATCTTTATCATAAACATATTTTTTAAGTAACTTTTTAAATGCACGACCACCTACATTAATCGATCTTTTAGTATCTGGATTTTTCACTTTTGCTTGACTTTTTTTCGTGACATTTGAAAATGTCGAAGCACTAGGTTTAGAATCCTCTTCGTTTTTCAACACGTGACCTAATTTCATAGTACCTATAGGATTTCTACTTAAGTTATCCCATTCATCATCATCTAACTTACGCACTAATATGGTTTCTGTCTGATTTCTATCTAGTTTAAAACTACTAAATAATTGTAGCTTTTCCAGTTCATCTGTTGTCAACTTCATTTATTAGGAAAAACTTTGCATAAAAGAAAAATTATTTCAATGAATTAATTCCTAGATAAATGAGTGGGCATACTCTTTCTGGTGACCTGGATAGAAGAGTTAAAAAGTATGATACTGAAGAAGAACGACAGGAAGCAAAATTAAAAGCTTATAAAAAATATTCTGCTAAAAAATATTATTGTGAAATTTGTGATAAAACCATGACGCTGTATAATTATTCTGATAATATTAAAACTGACCTTCATCTGAAGAAAAATCTTTATATAAAAGAATCCGGTGAAAATTAGAAATAAAACCATAACACTATATAATTACTGATGATTTTTGACACCAGTAAATGAATACTTCACATGTCACAATTAAATCATATCTACCTCAAGAAAAGAGAGAAAGATCTAAATTACAACAGGTTAAAGATAAACACAGATCTTTTACGCAGACTAATAAAAAAGATATTCCTAAAGATTTAAATGAATTGAAATTAATTAAGAATAGAGATCATGCCATAACATTTCTAAATGAATACATGAATATTGATAAGAAGACATCCAAATCAAAATATTGTAAAACCAATCACATCAGCCATAATTCCTTAAATACCGGTCTAAAACAATTAGGCTATAAAACTCGATTAAATGAGACAAAACCAGACCAATCTAGACCACTTGAGACCAAACCAGACCAATCTAGACCAAGACGGAAAAAACAAAATCTAAATAAGGTTACAGAATTACATTCTACTTCCTTCATCTCTGATACAGAACGTAGTTCTGCTTCATCCGCGATGAAGAAACCAGAACGTAGTTCTGTATCAAAGATAAAAGGTGGAAAGCAAAACTTTGAAGATGAGGAACTTAACGAAATGATTAATAATAGTCTTGCTAATTTAAGTACATCCTAATCCTCAACTATTAAATGGATCTAGTACCTGTAGATGAAAGAAATAAATGGTCTAGTGATCTAAAACCTCTACTGTCTGAAATGAATAAATTATCTGATGCAGATAAAATTCAAGGATTCAAAAATGAAGTTGTGGATAAGTATGTCGCGTATAAGGCTTTAAATTATGTTACTTAACAATTAACTCTTGTAGATTGTGATAGAGAAATGTTAGAGAACGAAAATGAAGAACTAAGATATAAAGTTGATAATTTAGGAAAGTATGACGAAAACCGGTTAAATGAATTTAGAAATAAGACTGTAATTGTTCCATCTTCAGATAAAGAAATAAGAGATAGAGCGAAGAAAATATTTATAAGAAATCAGAGTAGAATGAAAATGTTAAATGATCAAATAAGTAAATGGCGAGTCTTGATTCTGTGATTAATAAGTTTAATAAAAATTATCCATTATATGAGAAAAATGTTAAATCTTTAATGAATCAAAATAGTCAACTTCCAGTTGACCTGAACAAAGTTCAGAATAGATTAAGGCTTTACATTATTATTTTAATTTTTATTATCGTTGCTTTAGTAACATATTATTACTTTAGTAATGTTAGTAATATATATAGTAAGGAATCAATTAAATAAACAAAACCTAAATCAAGTATGAGTAAGTTCTTATAAAGTAAAAGTTGTAGTTCTTCATTTGAGTAGGATCAACTTCATTAGATGTTTTGTTTCAAAATCTTCTGTATCTTTTCCTTATACCTCTCTCTTGAGTTAAAAATAGAGGTTCCTTATTTAGATCACTCTTTAACTCTTGAAATCTGTCTTTAGGTAAAAGTTCTATCAGTCTTATTATGTTAACTTTTAAATCTACGAATATAGAACTCTCATTGATATCCTCCATATTTCCTGAAAAAGTATTCTTGTAAATGTTATACATAGATGTTGCATAAGTCAAGGAATTAATAAATTGTCTTGAATTGTATTGATCAAGTAAATCATTTTTCATTAACATTAAAGAAATAACTTCTCCAATTTTACAAAGTTTCTCAGCTACGGTATCATCAATTGAGCCATTAACAACCATGTACAACTTATTAGTTACATCACTAGAATTAAATGGTAGTTTAACATTAGATATACTATTTCCATTCATATCTTCCTCTAATTTTGCATTTCTTGTATCAAAATATTCTTTTGTTATACAATCATGAGGATCAATAGGATTTCCAACATTGGTTAATCGATTATTATTCATATCTAGATGTCCAGTCATTGAATCTCCATTTTTACTTACACAATACCTCTTTGTAACC
>JAQFZF010001284.1:0-14432 GCA_034695365.1 Enchytraeus norvegicus | reverse complement strand
TTTCAGAGAAGTGAAGACAATGATGCGAAGCGAAGCGAGCAAATTTTTATAATCGACATTTTTATCACGTTCGCCTATACAAGTCCTGAAGAAATCCCCAAAATTCTGAAAAAATCCTCCCCAAGGTGCGAAAATATATACCAAAGGTACTAAAAAATCCCCCCAAGGTCCTGGAGGAATCCGTTCGATTCCTCATATATAGGCGTAGAAGCCCCTGGTCGTTTAGAACTTTAGATGAAAGCCTTAGGACAAATCCTAATGTGCCAATTAATCATAAGTTATAAACATATAACGACGTTACAGTTGCTAACTTCCACGTCCACCTCATTTAAACGATATTAAATAAGATGTTCAAATAATCAAATGCCTCTAAATTTAAATTGCTTGATATGGAAGACGATTGAATCAAGTGAAATTCCAAACTGTAACCAGGTTTCTTTGGTCTCCCATGCTAAATTAAATTGGTTCGCTGAATGCAATCTAATACAAAAACTATGTTAATTAAGATGTTTAACTAATCAAATGCCTCAATATTTAAGTTGCTTGATATGGAAGATGATTGAAGCAAGTGAAATGAAAAATAATAGCCAAGTTTCTCTGGTCTCTCAAGCAAAACTGATTGTTTCGCCGAATACAATGTAATGGAAGATATGGACGGTGTTTTGCAGACCTGATCCACAGACAAATAGTTTAAGTTAGAGTTAAAGTTAAAGTTAGATAAATAACTTCAAAGTTATTTATAAAAATTAATGACATTTATAAAATGTTGTTTGTATGCTATATAAATATAATTAACACACTTAACTATCACTATACAACTTAAAATAATGTTTAAAAAAATAATTCGAACTTTACAGCTATTCATCTCAACTTAAAAATAATTGTGGATCAGTTCTGCAAAACACCGTCAATATTAAATAAGATGTTTTACTAGTAAAATGCCTCTAAAATTAAATTGCTTGATATGGAAGATGGAAGAATCAAGTTATATTTTAAACTAAGTTTCTTTGGTCTCCCATGCAAAATTAAAAGGTTCGCTGAATACGATCCAGTAAACGACGTTAAATAATATAAAAGCAGAAGGAAAGAGTTTCCTGGAGAGCCTATCCACTCTCCTCGCTCTCTGCCGACCGTCGAAGTGTTCCCCGCCGTATGAAGGGCCTCCCAGGACAGCCGTGGTTGCCGCCGCAGAGGCATTGGTGAAGGAAGAGCTGCCGAGAGAGGCGTGAAGAGCCACAGAAGGTGAGAGCATGGTGCCTCCCTCCACCGGTGATATGTTGTGCTAAAATAGTAGAATTAAATATACAACAGTGCTTTCAAATTTAGACATTATTCGATTATTACTTTTAAATTCTCCCTAAGTGCCTAACGGCAGGTCCATGGCATATAGCTGTAGAGTTCTATATGCCATACTTTCTCCTTATTTTTCCTCAGTGACTGCGTTAGTCGGCTTCTACGAAACATGTGCAGCTTTCGATTGGTCTATTCCTATGTTTGCCGGAGCTCTGACTGTCAATCAATCAATCCCAAAAAATTAACTATCAATTTATAGATCGTGAAAAAAGAACAACAAATAAGTCATCAATCAAATAATTAAATAGCTTTAAAGGTGAATTATCTTGAAGTCCCGGTTATATAGCGTAGATATGGTAACAATCCTATTGTAGATAGGATTGTTACCATAATCAATCCTATTACAGGCAACAATCATACCCGTAAGTATGATTGTTGCCCGTAATAGGATTGCTCGATAAGTAGGGTGTCACGAGTTCGAGTCTCAGCCAGGTAAGTCTCTAACAGTATCTTCGATACGGAAACAGGCGTTAATGATTAAACTTAGCTTCTTTTTTACTTTTATAACTTATTACTTTTAGATCACGTATTATTATTTTGAAATTTGCAATTGATATTTTAAAAACAAAACTTAATTAAACAGTTTTGAAATAGACAATAAGAGCAACAACATATCTATCAATTAATCTAGCGTTAAAGATGCATTAATCACGTCGCTTGACAACAGACAACATCCCTAATCACAGCACAAAATTGACACCAACAATACCTGGTTATTCGAACCGTAATTATTGCCATCATGCTGAGGTGTGGAAGCCGTAGAAGCCCCCTGCCCCCCATTTCCAGCCCTTCGAAGTTTTCTACTTGATAACGAATTCCCGGCCGCTGCCAGTAGGGCCGGGGGCCGTCCCAGACGCCTAGCCATCACATTTACTACGGCGTATTCTATAAGTGAAGCGAAAACGAAAACCAGACAGACGATCATCCACACGTCGATGGCTTTGATGTAGGAGACCCGGGGTAAGGTGGACCTCGCCCCACTGCTCATGGTGGTGGTGGTTAGCACGGTCAGGAGGCCGATGGACACCCGTGCCGGAGAGGCGTCGACGTTTATCCAGAAGCTGACCCAGGAGAGGATGACGATTAACACGCTAGGGACGTAGACTTGGATGAGGAAGTAGCCTATGTCCCTCCGGAGAACGAAACGAATCTCTAGACATGGGTACGCTCCTACAGAAAGTCACACAATAGAAATCAATCAATCAATCAATCATCAATCACTCATTCTATCAATCAACTAGGACGCTAGGGACGTAGACCTGGATGACAAAGTAACCCATGTCCCTCCGCAGTACGAAACAAATCTCTAAACATAGGTACGCTCCTTTTTAATTAATCGAACTATCGATCATTCAATCAATCAAACAATTACATGGAACGTTACCCTGATCTGAGTCAGAAAAAAGCTGACGTCTCTCCAGATTAAGAAGAGAATCAATAGACATGGGTATCGTCTTAGATGACTGAGTAAAAAAATAGCACTGGTTGATAAAAAAAGAACTTTTTATTAATCCTCGAGAATTAATTTCTAAAAAAAAGAGAATTAATTTTTTATTTGGCTTTTGATCAACAAAAACAATAATGCAAATTAGAGTACTACTGTCATCAATGACAACATCGAGCAATATGAATCCAAAGCCAAACCGATAAGCAGTAAACGAAATCTCCAATGTTTCCTAGCCAAAACAAACGCCAACTAAATCAGTCAAAGATAAAGGTCTATCTGTAATTGGTTGTTCTGTTGTACGTCAGGTTGTAGTTATAACTTTATATTACGAAAAATAAATTCATTGATTACCAACGATTTTATAACTATATTAAAGGAACAATAATTGATTTCATACCTTATTTACACTGGTAACCATGATATAACTGAAGAGAATAAGAAACCCTTAATTCGTTACTTCATTCAATTCCGATTCAGTGGTCTGTAATGGACTGCAGAGCGCTTTGCGGAATAAAGCTGTAATAAGCTTACCCCAATCTTTGTGACGGTAGTGCTCGATTGTGTTGAGCTGTCTTGAAAAGAAGCCCTTCGGGCTTCTGAACCTTGACGTTAAACACACTCAAACCTACCGTTAATTCGTTAGTAGATGGATTCGTTGGGATCTAACCCCACAAAAGAAAGAAAAAAGAAAGAAAAGAAAAATAAATGATAAATAAAAGGAAATCAGACTGGGGACGGAGAGACCTGAAGAGCTACACAACAAACAGAAGTAATTTCTCTTAAGAAAATAACGGCATTCCAAGCAATGGTAGAAGATCGAGAAAACTGAAAATTGATAAGATTCTGAAGAAGAGAACCCGTGTTCACCTCAACGGGAACGAAAGACATGTCTTCTTGAAGGGATGCCCTACCGGGCATCCGAAACTTGACGTTAAATCCACACCAACAACAGCAACAACGACAACAACAACAATTGTTAATTCGTCTAGTGACTCTAGTCGAATCTGTGTTACCTAGTTTTGTCAAAGTTTTTTGTCAGTCTCTGTTAGTCTTCAAAACTTCAAAATTTAATGTAAGAAAATACATGATAACTGACCAATCAACAACGTCTCTATAGCGCCCACTTTACCGAGTCTTAGAAGCGCTTTGATCAGTGAATGGCAGAGTAACCCATCCCGTCATATGATGTGGCAAGGCGGAGAAAACAAAATAGAAAATTATACTCGGCCTACGAATGGTATTAATAATTATATTTAACTAATTAAATTAATTATATTACTAAAATAACTATTAAAATAAAATGATCTGAATAATTATATATTTAAGTCATAATTTTTTATATTTTATAATTATTCAGATCAAAAGATTGGAATAATTATTTAGTACGAATAAAGTGGAAAAACTATGTATTGGTAGACCTGTTGTGTAGTTTTGTGAGCAATCTATGTAGGATTTGTCTATGAGGCTGAACTGAGGCATCTGCAGATCTTCTGCTGTCTCTATGATGTTAGGTAGAGGAGTGAAATACATCACATCCATCGTGTATCCGACTAGGAGACAACAACAACAACATGTGCATTGTAAAGTCAAGATTAATTATTGAGGCATCTGAAGATCCTCTGCTGTGTCTATGATGTTTGGTAGAGGCGTGAAATACATAACATCTTTCGTGTATCGGACTAGGCAACAATAACAGCATTTGTATTACAAAG
Source organism: Enchytraeus norvegicus (assembly GCA_034695365.1). NCBI lineage: Eukaryota > Metazoa > Annelida > Clitellata > Enchytraeida > Enchytraeidae > Enchytraeus > Enchytraeus norvegicus. Next base: position 9,920 of record JAQFZF010001284.1, on the reverse strand, counting down.
TTACTATTGATGACTGAACTAAAGATTAATGACTGAACTATGGATCCTCGGCTATCTAGGCATTGATGTGTATAAATACATCAAATTAAAGGCTGGTCTAGTTTGTGAAACGATTGCAGAAATCTAACGATACAAACCATACCGAATTTGAAGCTTAATGCCATATTTAAATGATTCACAACTTATGTATGAATCTATCCAGATATAAATAAGCAAGTAATCAAATTTTTATATTTGCAGATTGGCCAGTTCAATAAAGTGACAGACGAAAATGTGTGTAAAAAGTGAAATATAAACGTTAGTATGGTGGGTTTTTGCAATCGTGCGAGGTCATAAATATCATGTTAGTTATAGTTGTACAACATTAATTCTGTGTTTAGGGAAAGTGTCCGTAGCATTGATCCCATTGGCCATATATCCATATTGGCCGCTGACCATTAATTTTAATTAGAATTAAGTGAAACTTTTTCTGAATTTTCACTGTTCGAGCTTTATTATTTACATTGGCGGTGGGGAATGTCCCATTCGTTTGCATTTAATATTTAATGAAACTGTCATGGAAGTCGTTTTGCGGAAACATTTAAACTGCAGACAGAGATCAGAAATTTGTTTCCATGCCTATGTCCTGCAGCGATTCCTGCTGTGAAAGCTCTTTCGTACAAGGAGAGTCATGATACTTAGTTCTACTTCGTTTATTTTTAATTAATAATGAATCGTGGTTTATTCCGTTGTAGGAAACGACTCCTGCGCATATCTACAATTGAAAAAATGCCTATATTATCCTATTTACAACTGCATAGAATTCGTCTATCGTTTAGAATCTTACTTCAACTCAGTAGTCTGTTATAGATTACTGGGTACTTGAGTAGTAATAAGTAATATTGGGGTTAAGCTGTAGGCCTAATAAGCTCAACCATAATTTTGTGACGGTATGGCTCGATTGTTTCGAGCAGTCTTCTAAAGAAACCTTGTGCTTCTGAACCCTGTCACTAGAACCTACTGTTACCAACATACCTACAGCAGTTCAGGCAAATGATTCGAGATCAAAATTCGGGTTCGGTTTGGTTGCAGCTGGGTCTGACAACATCCCTAAATTCTGAAACCGACGCTAAATCCTCATACAATGTGCACATATAAGTCTAGCTTCAATAGACAATACACTGCAACAATACAATACGAGCTTAACGTCCGTTTCATCATCTGACGAAGATATCAGCGACGTCAAATACATTAAATAAATTGTGCTTCTTCCAGCATAGATAGAATTGCACTCTTTCGGATCTCGCTTTCTCTTCAGTCTACGTATTGGCAAGTGTATTCTGATGGTATAGAACCGCTTTGCAAAGTTGCACAATCTGCTTGAGACGTCCCTGACATCGCCTTCGGGTGAGGAACCGGACGCTAAATCCTAATTGTTTTGCATTGTAAAGTCTGTCCGTACAGTACCTGAGATACTTGCTTCAACTAACTCTTTTGGGTCATATGCACTCTCTGAAAACTAATTTGAAACGAACGTTAAACCATTATTTGAATTCGGCGAAGATTAAAACTTACAGCTTTCAAATGACATTGGACATTGTTGAGTGTCCATTGGGAATTTCTGTAGTGTCATAGGACAAGTGAGAGTGGCAGATATTCTGAAACATTTCAAACATTGACTGTCATTCAATTAATCAAAGTGTATTTCTAAAAGAATTTAGCACGTTTCTCTGAACTTTGTGAAATAAAAGTATACTGGCTTCTGAAAGTCACAATCAATGTTTAGGTGCGGATTAATTGGGCCGGGGGGACCATAGCCCCCTCGAAACGAGGTGGGGTCGGGGATAACTGGTCCTCCTATTCGATTTGATTTTTTTATATTGTGAATTAAATGCGCATTATTCGCTTATTTGACCCCTAGCCTATCTCAACATGATCTGGCCCCCCTAGATACAACCTGCCCTCGATTTAAATGCACATACTTCCCCCCTCCCTCTACTAAATATCATCGATCCTCCTCTGAATAATGTGATTACATCATTATTCTCATCCGAAATTTAATCTGGTGTAGTTTATTATATGCCCGTGTTGGATCCGGGAAACTTGAGAATTGAAAACTGCACATGTTTCGTAATAGCCTACTAAAGTAGATATTTTCATACCGAGGAAGGCAAAAAGAACCTACCTAGGAAGTCAAAATATATATTCCCAAGTAAAAAGGTTACATTTTGAATTTGGTAAAGGCATGGCCTTTTCTATGGGATCAACTTGATGATCGATGGAGTGCTCAATTAGTGAGCGTGATAGCAGACTATGTTTCAGAATATGCACGTATATTGGACCTGCCATTTGGCAGTGCACTAGAGATAGACTGTACTACCTGCGTTTATCGCCACTTATTTCTAATTACATTACTGGCAACCTAATTTATTTTTCAACCGAAAATACTCCTGAACTCTTCAACTCCCACAAAAGCATTTTGTCTTCTTTAAAATTTCACACTTATTGCTTTTAAAAAATCTCAAAGATAATTAATAAAATTAGATAGTAAAATAAACAGAAAGTAGTTAGGGCCTAATAAGCGTCAGAAGAAATCCCGCTAGCCGAATTCTGAAACTATTAATTCGGCTTTCTACTTCAGCGATATAGATAGAACAAGAACATACACTGATATTGTTATTATTTTATCCAGAGTAATTTCCATTGCTCTAGTTTCTGATGATATATATATATAAAATACTAGTTGTTTATATATAGCTTCCGCAGCAAGGATCAGAAAAGTGTTCCCATTTATCAACAACACAGAGGAGTAAGAGCAATTGTATGCATTTGATGCTCGGAGTAATAATTGTTACATGCTGGAGAACTGCTTTTCTGTCATATTTAAAGCCAAATAATACTATGCCTTGAAGCTCCGATTCGATAGTTGGTAATAAACTGCAGGGCACTTTGTGTGGAGTAAAGCTGTAATAAGCGTAACCCCAATCTTTCTGACGGTAGTGCTCGATTGTGTTGAGCCGACTTGAAGAGAAGCCTGGTGCTTCTGAACCTTGATGTTAAACACACTCCAATCTACCTACCTGACTTGGGTTTGAAAGTAATTGAGGTTGGAGTAATGTACATTGCACAATGTAATTTTAGCCTAGGTGACTCAATGGTTTGACCTCTTTAAACAATTAACGAGGTCAAATCAAATCAAATTACGGTTTGCCGTTCGGTCTGTCATCTGACGATAATATGAGGGAGTTACTTTGAGCTGACCAATATAGTATTCTTGATTGGAAGTAAGCGCTATCGCTAAATCTTTAATGGAAATATTATTTCTTCTTCTTTTCAATGAACATCGGTTGTTGCCGTTAGAGTGTCGTAGACTCTACAAAACATCTGCGTCTAGAATTAGCTTGACGCTGGAAAAGTGCGATACTTGCAAATAGTAAGTGGTCATGTACAAAATACGTCCGCACGAAATTGGACATTATTACCCTTCCCCACCCACAAACAAAATCGAAAAAAATTCGCATCTGTCAAAATCTACATGACCGTTTAAGACTCTTAGTCTTATTCTTATATATTACAGTGAATAATTCACACGCACACTATACGTTATTGGAACAGAGAAGCACTCAAAATAATACAACTTAATAAACAATTAGAAATAATTATTAATAATATAACAATAAATAATACTAAAACTACTTAATAATAAACTTAATAATAATAATGACAAATAAACTTCCAAATAATAAATGAGCTCGTCTAGTGAACATTCAATCAGATATCCACCTTCCTTTTTCCACGATCCGCTTTGACTCTACCCCCTCCTCCCTCTCCTTCCACCCCCCTCCTTATGCGGACGTCTTTTGTGTATGGCCCCTAAGCAGGGACTTGGGTCTGAGTTAAATTCAACTCGTACAAAAGCTGCATTGTTATACAGTGCTGCCGTAATCCTTGACGTCATTTACTTACTAGAGAGAGTTATTTTGAACTACGAGTTTTATCAAAACAGAAATTATGATAGAAATCTAGCATATGCGCATAGCATGTGTGAAAATATAAAAGTCTATATCTTTAGTGGCATGCTTGCCAACTGGTACCTCCATCAAATATTTTAACTATTAATAGTCAGTCTATTATGAAACTATTTTGAGTTACTAGAAAGATATAGTTGTTAAATATTTTCATTTATATTTATATATTTTTTATTTAAACTATTTGTACTGATTCTTGTAAGCTTATTTAATGTCTCAGGGCGTTCTATTTATTATTTTATTGCCATTGTCATTTGATCAATTGTTGCAATTGTATTACGTGTGTGAGCTGTCGTGCCTGAGGTGAACAAATACAAACAATTAAAATAAATAATTAAAAAATGCACCTTGATTGAAATAAGACACCATATCTCACTAATTTTAGCACTTTATTCTCCCGTGGCTAATTAATTTGAAACACCCTTTTCAATACATTTAAAGCTGCATAAAATGGCAGTTGTATTGGATAAGTAGAAATGAACTGGTAGAAATGAATTCTAGATAAGTGAGAGAAATAAAATTAATAGATACGGTAGGCCAATAGTGCGACATTTTAGTCACATAATGAGATCAGACGCTCTACGCTAGAGAAGGCTATGATTCTAGGTATGCGAGTGGAAGAAAGGGCGGCCAAGAATTAGGTGGGTGGATGGGGTTTATGAGTTTGCGGGGTCGGGGTTCGGGAAACTGCAAGATTGTGTTCGACAGAGGTAAAGGCTAACAAAGATAAAGCGAAATATAAATAACGTCAGGCTCGCTGCCTAAGGGCTACATCAGTGACGGAAGAGCCCTGGGATTCGAACAGTGGACCAAATGATATGTCGTCCAATCCCTTAACCATCACTTGCCGGTTGCTATATTCAGAAGCGTAATACAGACACTGCAATGTTGATAAAATCAGTATCTGAGTGGATGTCTATAATTTCTGTCTGAAACTGACCCCTCACCCCACCCCTAACCCTATACCCCACCACAATCCCTAAACACAACGTAGATCCCTGACGACGACGACCTAATTTTATGGAAATTGAAATCTCCGTATTACACTTCTGAATGTAGCTTACATTGCGTCACCTTGTTGGCGCATCTATATCAGCATAATCGACTGAGACCCTACGTAAACAGGTAGAATACATTTAGCTCTAAACTCATCTCTTCCCACCATAGATCTGTTCTAACAGGCCTTCTTGGCTTGGATAACGGACTTGCACTGTTTTGAATCTCGCTTTCACTTTCCGCTTGTGCATTTGCAGGAGTGTTCTGGTGGTTGGATGCTGTCTGGATCCCGCTAGGGACGTCCCTGATATCGCCTTCGGGTGAGGAACCGGACGTTAAATCTTCGTTGATTGATTGATTGATTGAATAATGAACAGTTCCACTTACTTGGTGACATACCACAGGTTCCCATCTCTCTTCAGTTTCAACATCCTGTTCTCCACGGACACCTGGTGGAAGCTCGCTGCTTTCTCGTTCCTCAGGAAGGTGTCCGGTATCCAGATCCGCTCAAATCCTTGAGGACCCAGAGGCACCTCCTCGTACTTAGTGCTGTAGTGAGTGAACTCAAGCCGTGGATCCCTCCAAGCCTGGCGCAGGTACATACTGACCGAGTAGTCCTACAAATAATGATTAAAGTATGTAAGCATTGTCACCAGATAATTGTTGTTCAGTTATTTATCAACTAATGCTAAGAGCAGGGTGGTATTTTTGGTGTAAGCAATTTCGGGGAATGCAGCGGTGGATCCAGAAAATGTTGGGAGGGGCAAAAGAAATGTCGCTCGCTCCGCTCACAACAATTATTACATCCTATTGCGATAATCTTCCCGTGTTGGGTCCGGGATACTTGAGAATAGTCCAGCCGATAACTGCATGTGTTTCGTAGGAGCCGATTAACGAAGATACTGAGGAAAGCATTGGAAAACCACCTCAGTAACCTCAATTTTCTTTGAATGAAGGCATCATTTTAGGAGTGGAAAAAGCAAAGCCTTTCTGATGAAACGGACTTATAGGGTTGGTCGATGGTGTGCTCGTTAAAGATCGAGATAGTTGATTGTGTGTGTGAATTTTTGCCTTGGACTATTTATCCAGTGCTCTGCCACGTGGCAGAGCACTGGATAGATAGATAGATTGTAAAGTATGCAAGCATTACCGAACAATATGTCACCGACTAAGCCTAATTATAGGTATTGTTCAGTTGTTCACCAACTAGCCTTATGCTAACATTCATGGTAATCTAAAAATAACGTAAAATGTAAAATATGGAGATACTTCGAGAGAATATTTTTATCGAATTCCTGCTAGGCCTACTATTGTTGCATTGTGTTAGACTTTTATTCACTGACGTTTGATTATGTTTACCTTAGATTTATTGATTTCCTGTATGTGTGCGGTATTTCTGTTTACCATTCAGTTGGTGCAAATAAACTGTATCGTATAGTTGTTCAACAAATAATGACAAAGTTATGTAAGCAATAGCCGCTTAATCATAGTAGCTCTACAAATAGTGATTAAAGTATTTTTCAGGTTAACAAAGAATCCGCCACATTCAAAAATTCAATTCCACGAGAAGAAGAACACAACAAAACTCTAATGCCTGTGGAATTAAAAATGTGGATAATATAATTAAATTCATACTACATACTACACAGTACAAATAAATAACACTTCATGAAATTGTTATCTTTTGCTTACGTTTACATTATTTATTCAATTTTGCATAAACCGCTTATAATCATCAGACATTTATATGTAAATCGGGTACGCCAAGTTGATGTGTCCAGGCATAGATAGATACTCACTGCCCTAAACCCACAATTATATTGATGTGTAAATAGAAATATTTGCACTGCAATAGGAATTTCTTTCAGCGGTTCAAACCTTTAGCAATGGTCGACCCCAAACAAATTTGGGAAGTGATCGCCGACCCCACTCGTTATAACAGTATAGGACACAATACCCATATGAATTTTACTTTTAATTTAAAACATTCTTAACAAGAAAACTGAAGTGTACTTTATTAAGATTACTTAATTGCTGAGTGGAATGTCATTGAACTTTTGCACATTACTTTTCATCACGATCTGGCGAGCCCAATAGAATTCCAATTCGACCCCACGTGGCGTCGCGACCCACAGGTTGGGAACCTCTGGGATAGAGAATGAGGACCGATGTAATTAAAAGCAGCTTATGTTCTGAATCCATCTGGACGTGACTCATTGTTTTCAAATCAATTCGAAACTGACACACAAAGCTTTTGAGCGATTCCAGCCTAAGAAATCGAGGGTGGGGCAAGTCTAATTCTCCAATGTTAATTATGGAAAGCCTGGGGAGGGCCCGATGAAATCGGAGGGAGGCAGATGAAATCTTTGGGGGGGAAGTCTTATTCACCAATGTTAATTCTGGAAAAATCGGGGAAGGGGCCGATGAAATCGGGGGGGGGGGCACGGTCCCCTCGACCCCGGTCTAGGACCGCCACTGTTTTTGCCCTGTCTATTGTCCTCATGCCAACCATATTCATCGTTATGAACTCTGCGTACTACAGTCTAGACCAATAGGTTGCTCAGATTCCAGAATATCAGGTCTGGCCACATCGGTTTTTATATTATGTAAGGTTAAACAGGTTTTACATTCATTGTACACTAGAACACTTCTGAGACTTTGTTAAGATCACTCTATATTGACGTCTGCTTTTGATGCACTGATTATAACAAAATGTGGGTGACTAACGCCAGTGTTGTATAATTGAATGAGACGTAGAATCTTTCATGATCAATTATTCAATCAATGAGGATTTAGCGTCCGGTTCCTCACCCATCGGATCAGTCTCGATCAGTCGTTAATATTTTTTTAATCCGTTTATTTTCACACATGACAAGCTCAAATGCTTGTTTAAACCAGCAAACTGACAAATTGACGCCAAACTCGATCAAATTTTTTATATTAAAAGTGCAGAATACTGTAGATTTTAGCTAACTTTTATCCGGTCTATCGAAATTCTGAGTAAACTTTTTTTCACTTTATAGCATTGATCTTAACAGGGAAACATACTTCTAGTGGCATTGTTCATGGCTTGACCACTCCTGGATAGTAATATTTAGTAAGAATCTTACAGGACGAAATGTTCTTTACTGGTCCTTCTAGACTCATATGTTCTATCCCACGCTCAAGATTCTTATCTTAGTGCTATAATGTGGGATGGCCAATACTCGAAGTCTCGGACTCCCCAATTTTGAACTAAATTTAGTAAGATGTTGAATTGTCTATTATTGGCCTATTGGTCTTTTTATTATTAGCAGTTTCAGGGAGAAATAACAATAATATTAGTATAATTTAATCTATTATTGGTAAAACAATAGTGAATTAATTTTAACTGTCATGGCAGTTGTGGACCTATAATTAGTTTTCGCTCGTTGCAGTTTCAGTTAATAATAATAAATAATAAATAATAAAAAGATTTCCGTTAAAAAAATATTGACTGTTATTTAATAAATAAAAATTCTACCTAGGCCGGTATTCAAAAATGTCTAATTATATATGTTTTTAAATAAAATAAATATAATTACAACTAAATTGAGTAGGCTAAGTGGATGTATTGGCATTATTAGAGTGATAGCCGTTATATAAGTATATAACATTTTGTTCCAAAAGTTCAATTGTGAAATGTCGGCCACTATCACGTAAGAGGCGAGAAAAGGAAATTCGAGAGGACGAATAAGAATTTGTTGATTTATAGCAGATTAAGAAAATCTATCTCCCGAGATTTTGATATCTTCAACTTTATAACTGTTTTACTATCTGCCATGTCTTACTTGATGGTCTAGACATTTTTATTGGTGGGATATTCAAATTAGTCTTTTAACTCTGACGCAAAAAATGCGTTCATTTGCATCTAAAGATTCTTTGGGATTGCTTCAGGCGTCGTAACTTGAATACCTTATACAATTAAGCCTATCATTTACCTTTTCCACATCCTTCATCTGTAGTACACAATTTATAAATATTATTCATACATTATTTTACATAAAACAGCACGAGGGCTTATTGCGGTTTATTAACTGAGGACGACTGTCGTCAGACATCAGGGACGTCTCAGACAGCACATTTCCATCTAGCTGGTCCACCCAAATGCAGCCAGAAAGTCGAAGATGCTGAAAGATAAGTGATTAAAAAGGTGCCAGTCCCAGACCCATGCATGTAAATGAATGTAGGCCTACATGTATTGTAAGCCTAGATCTAGTTAGACTTACCATTGTTTGTTCGTTTATGGAATAGAAACTGATCACGTATACACCCAGCTTCACTTCTGTAGCAATATCTGTTGGTATTTACAACATTACACGTATAATTATTATGTTGCAATTCTATATAAAACATGTAGGCCTAGATTATATAGGCCTATAGGACAAGATTCATTGTGTCAAAATTGGACTGCGCAGTTGATAAGAAACTTGCCTGGCTAAAAGAAGTCACGGGTTCAATACCGTGTGGTGTCGGCACTTATCTTACCATAGTCCTCTGGTGAAACAAGTCAACTAATACGATGAAACCCTGGCATGAAAGTTTGGCTACATGAAAGTTTGGTTACATGAAAGTTTTGCTACACGAAAGTTTGGCTACACAAAAGTTTGGCTACATGAAAGTTTGGCTACATGAAAGTTTGGCTACATGCCTTCGTATGAAATTTAAATACATTCGAAAGTATTATAGTCAATTTGTCGTTTAATAATAACAAAGTAGAGAAAATAACTATTTACTGTATCTAGGTTTTGTTAGTACCGGTCACGAAATAAATAATGAATAAAATAAAATAAAATAAAATGCATAGAAAAGCAGAAGGTTAAACTTAATCAAATATGTAATTCTCTCAAATTCAACTGAAAACAAAAGTTAAAGTTTGAAAATTTACTTTGGTAGGCA
>JAQFZF010001283.1:0-14434 GCA_034695365.1 Enchytraeus norvegicus | reverse complement strand
TGCTGGGGAGGGGGGGGGGGTCTTTTTGGTTATCAGTTCTGAAGGGCAGCATATTATATGACTTGTCCGGTTTCTTATTAACTAATTAGTCTAATAGCAATTGCAAATATTAACTCCAACAAGTGCAAAATTTGGACCATTTACACATCTTCAGATTGTGGCGAAATTTAAAAATGGGATTATGGACCGATTTCATTTTCTCAGGGGCCCCTTGTCTAAATTTTACTTAAGCGACGTACATTTAATTTACACCACTGAACGGGTCACGCAATAGATTATAATTATTATGTAGGCCCTACTATGTTTAGAAATTCAGATACTGTCTGCAAAATTAGGCTGTAATTTTTTTTCTGTGCCATTTGCGGCCCCCTTAAATTTGCGGGCCCTGTACAACTGCACACTTTGCACACCGCTAAGGCCGGCACTGATGGAAATAACATTGATTTTATATTGAAAACTGTCAGAATTTAAATTTTATGAAAAAACAATTGAGTAAAATTGGATGCCAATCTTATTTACGATGTTTTAATTAATTAATAATTATTGGACATGTGTATATTTTCTGATGATTAGCTTTTTAGTTAGTTGACATTGCGCATGTGAGATATATCATTTAGGCCTACATTTATTGAAGTTCTATTTTATTTGTGTTTTTCATTAATCCTCTGTGCGAATAAAGAGGTAACATTAAGTTAAAATCCTCATTAGGCTTATATAATAAAATACATAATATTGTACATGTAGCCTACATGATATCGTATGTTACAATATATTAATCTTTATTACGCCAGATGGCAGATAACCAACAGACAACACGCATGAAAAACAACAAACCAAACAACCCACAGTGCAAGATAAACCAAAGTGCATAATAATAATAAACAATTAGATCTATACACAAACAGGCCTATATGTACACCAACTTCTAAAGCTGAGATAAATAGAAGGTCCAATAGCCAAACTAAAGTCTCAAATTGAGCAAACTAAGATTTACAAGTGTCTTTAATTTAGCTAAGAATCTGTTTTTACGCATAAAATCTATCTATAAATATTGTAAATATTGTACATCTCCATACAAAATCTTACGTCCATTTCAATTTGAAGCTAAACCCATTTACGGAACATTTATCTTGCAAAGATCATGATTATTACACTTCACAGCTCTACTAATTTACTTTATGATCTACCTCATACCCATGAATCACTGTAACTAGTAAGGCTGAGTAAGCATTTGAATTGAAGAATTTTCCCACAGTTTTGGTAATTTTCGTAAAATTGGAATTAATTCGAGATTTACTTGAGCTGAAATTTATTTAGAACACTGCACGAATAGAATTCAACTACAGATTATTATAGAAAATATAATCCTGCTCTAAAAGAATTTCACAGTTGAGAGGAAATGTTGCACATTTTAGGCCCATAGTTCTCTCGACTCAAACTTTAGGATATTTTGCCAGGAAAATTTGTGTAACTTAGCTTCGTTGTGTCGCGCATTTCCAAGACAGATAGATACATGCAAGCAGTCTAAAGATTACAATTACAAAATCTGATGGGGTGCAAGGCCACCAAAAAATAATAGGGGTGGAGGGCTTTGGCGGCCCTCCACCCATAAAAAAAATTATGCGGCCCACTGCTCAAAAAGTTTGCCCAGACCTGCCTGCACTAGAACAATAATAAGTTGCGCTCTCATGGTTACATGACTGCACACTCAGGATGTTGATATGTGCAACTTACAATATGTTTAAAATGAAATTGAAAAATGACGTCAATTGTTTATTTAGACACTTTATTACACTCTTCTTTATGAATGTTATAATGTTTCTTGATTCCATAACGTCATTTTATTCATACTTTTAAGTTTCACATATCAACATCCGGAGTGCAGTCATGTAAACATGAGAGCACGGATTATTCCTATTGCTTGAATCTTCTAGTGTATATAATTAGTACTTCTATGGTAGAAGCTGTAAAGTTAAGTTTAACTTGATCCATGTATAATTTCAATGACTAAACCTCTGCAATAGACTGCAGTGCATTTTGTGGGGTAAAGCTGCTACCTGTAATAAGCTCGAAACCAATCTTTGTGACGGTAGTAATCGATTGTGCTAAGACGTCTTGAACAAAATCTTATGCTTCTGAACCTTGATGTTGAACACACTCAAACCTAAGTTTAACATCTGATTATTAAAACATGGTGTTGAACTTCAGATTAATATAATAAATATTACTAGTTACTAATGAAAAATTACAGTATTTCATTGAAGAAATTTCGTAGTTCTAAGAATTAACTACTAGATGGTTCAAAAATTTATCATCTGTAAATAAGAAACACTTCTTGAAAGTCTCTTTCATCATCTGAAGATTATGTTAGGGACGTAAAAATTACTTACGCCATGACAGGAAAATTATGTAGTGCAATCAGTGAAACTAATCAATCCCACCAAATTTAACATTCTTTCTTCATCCAACGATGATGTCAAGGACAAGATCAAAAAGTCTTACAACATACCTTTCAGTATGGCCTGAATTGTGCAGAAAATAGATGAGAATTGAGCCTAGAGCTAGAACAGTGAGCATCCTAACAACACAAAAACATAAATAAAGAGAAACTTATAACTTATTAGCAGCATTAACTTATTAGCATTTAATAAACTTATTAGCAGCATTATGGTGCTCCAATAAATGCAGATATTTATACAGAAATAGTACAAGCAATGGGCATATTAATTATCTGTAGACCACATTTACAATATAAAATAAAATACAAAAAGGACATTTTATAGCGCCTCTAATCCTCTATATATTATGTATCTCAGAGGCACTTTTGAACAGTGAAGGAAAAGTAGACTTGTTTGCCATAGGCTACACACGATGTGGCAGGATGTCTGGAATTTGAGCGACCATTTGGTCAAGTGAACAAAAAATATGCAGACTACTTGACACTTCAACTACAGCTTCTGCGCAAGTCGGCTCTTACGTAATGTTCACATGTAGTTTTCAGTTGGTCTATTCTCAAGTTTCTTAGACCCAACATGGGAAAAAGGACACTCAAAGGTCTCACCACTCAAAGCCACCACAGCTCTGTGACTGGCTTCAATCAATCAATCAATGAGGATTTAACGTCCGGTTCCGCACCCGAAGACGATGTCGGGACGTTGCAATCTTCTCCAGCTGTCAGCCACTTACGTGTCATAAATTTAATACAGCAACTGATTCCTAAAACATCGCAGAAACAAATATATATGCAAAATTGTTCGCTCAAAAAATGGAAGTATTTAAGAAATTTACATATCTATCTCTAAAAGGTACTTAAAGGTAAAAGTAAAGATCTTGCCATGTACTCAAGACGCAGCTGATCCCTCAGTACTTCAGCAAACAAGTGACAATTGTCATTAATTCCAATGGCAAGATTGCCAGCTCCATAGATTCTACAGGATCATTCACCGGTGATCTGTGATTTCCTTCACAATCTTCTGTTGCTGTCACCCACTACAGCTTATGAATTGCTAAAAGTTAATCAACCCATGAAGGGATAGGAGGCTTTCTTGAAAGTCTTGAAATTTCATCACTGCATAAAATATCATACATGTTGGTTAGCGCTTAGAGCTTAAAGTGGCCGTGTCATAGCAACATACTTAGTGAACCTAAAGTTAAATTTGGCATTAATATAGCCCAAAAGTTAGTGATTGAAAAAAGGTTACCCAACGAATAGCATGCCCGCTAATCTAAAAGATGTTAAATTGAATGATAGGAAACCGCAACAAATGTAAGAAATCTCTTACTAGTAGGCATTTATATACAATATAAGTAATCTAAAATAAGGTAGCAGAAAGTGATACATACATTTCCCCTGAGAATAACAGCACCAGTATTGATCCCGGTATAGCTAGTACCGCCACCCTACCGTTATACAGAAACGGCGTGTCCTGGAACCAGTCGGGGACGTCTCTAGACACTACACTCTCTTCACTCGTGGAGTGATACATGCCTCCAACACCAGCCCGTGACCTCACACCTTTGTACAGAAATAATTATAATAATGACAATAACTATACATTAATAATTATTTCTAAATACTTGGCAAATAATAAGGACTCAAGTAATTATTTTTAACTCACACTTCTACCTCTCAATATTACATTTATTCGGGATTCTTCTCACTACTATAATCACATGCCTATTAACTGGAAAATCTTTTATCAACCAGTGCGGACTATTTCCTCTGTGCCTAATATCTTATAGTATTTAATATCTCATAATATTTAATATCTCATATTATTTAATATCTCATCAGGATTCATCATCTCATCAGGTCTTGAGTGGAGGTAGCGACAGAGTCACGAACTGATTCAACGTTAACAAGCTGTGGACCAGTCTGTGGTTTGACGCGTGCTGGTCTGTCTACTGGAACGAGCTGTGGTGTGACGAATGCTGGTCTGTCTACTGGAACAAGCTGTGAACAAATCTGTGGTGTGACGTGTCCTGGTCTGTCTACTGGAACAAGCTGTGGACCAGTCTGTAGTGTGACGAGTGCTGGTCTGTCTACTGGAACAGGGTGAGGACCAGTCTGTGGTGTGACGTGTCCTGGTCTGTCTACTGGAACAAGCTGTGGACCAGTCTGTGGTGTGACTTGTCCTGGTCTGTCTACTGGAACAAGCTGTGGACCAGTCAATGGTGTGACGAGTGCTGGTCTGTCTACTGGAACAAGCTGTGGACCAGTCTGTGGGTGATGTGCGCTGATCTCAATATTTTCAATAGGTAAAAGAATTGCATTAACTTCCGCTATCTCTCTTTAACTAACTTGTAACAACATTCATTGCTTATGAGTTAGTTTTATTGCAGTTAGCATCGCATTATGAAGTTCTCAGAATATATTGAAAAGCGGTTGCCTATATTGGACCATTCTGCAGCTTATGACTTTCTATTCGCTCGTATTTCAACATTAGCCGCCTTCTTTTGAAATTGTAATAATATTTACTTTGCTCCCGTAGGTATCTGATAATTTTGAACTTGATTTTGCATATGACCACCAGCACTCGAACCACAAAATCCCGGGTCCAATTTTTGGAAACTCGAAGTAGGACCAATTTAGGCAACCCCAATTTAGGTACACTAGTAGCAGAAGCGACGGAGCTATAAATCGAGATTATAATGAAATTTTCTAATCTCTTAATATATCGATAGTGCACAATTTTACGCACACGGTATACTTAATTTTATCCTATCACATTCAAAAATTATGAAATCAGCACACAAAACATGCGGTTGCAAATGTTATATTTGCTGATCTCAAACTTACCGATTTTCGAGTTTTACCCCTCTAGTCGTTATTATTTTTTAGAAACACTAAAGAATTCAAACAAGATCATTCTATCACAGGGTGATTTTAAAAATAATTGTATCATTACTAATATTTTATCAATTACTCAACAGATTCCCCTATGACTTATCCAATTTAGGAGCGGGTCCAATATAGGCAACCTTCCCCTATGACTGATTTTGTACGTAACAGATTAAACATTTAATTTAATTGAACGACTTCTATTTTGTATTATAAATCATTCACTTCTTTGTTATTGATTGAACATTGATGGCTTATTGATTGACTGATTAACTGATTGATTATCAACTCTTTAGATCCTATCAGGAAATCTATGATATCTCACTGCATCAGATGTGAAGGCAGCTTCAGTGGTCAGCAGACAATGGTATGATGTGCGTCAGACGCCCTACGTTGCTCGAAGCTTCGTCTGTTGTTCACCCATGGTTCAAGACTTAACGACATCATAGCGGTGCTGCAGCAGCGCAGCGTGTATGATGCCCATATAGCAAGTGTAGAGGGCTCGTTAGTCTGTCTTCACTACCGCCTGCACTCGCAACTCTCTCTTTGGTAAAACAGTAATAAATCAATCAATATCAAACTTTTATATACATATCTCTCTCTCGCAGTGCACTTCCTAATGGCAGGTCCATCCCATTTAACCTGTATAGTTGGCATACCATATTTTCTTGCAGACATTTCGATTTCTTAAATCGAAATTTCTCCTCAGCCTTCCTCAGTTTGTCGGCTAACATGAAACATGTGCAGATTCGGTTGGTCTATTCTCAAGTTTGCCAGAGTCAACACGGCCTAAAAAAGACACAAAATTCAATATCTCGGTGCAAAAATGCTTCAAACAGTGGATTATACTATGTACAGTCGAAAAGATCAAGTGAATTTCTTGATATTAATTAATTGAAGAGTTGAAGTAAATATGAAAGTATAAAACTATTCAAATAAGGCAATAGAATATAGTCATATTTCGATCTCAATATGCGCAGTTCAGTATGTTATGTTATTCTAAAGATTCAGGTTTCATATTTGCGAATAGTATTTTCTGTCCCCAGGCAAAAAACCCGCAAACTACAATTAGAAGATGATATGATGTATATTGGAGTGAACTTGAATTTCTGTCAATGTGTAGAGATAATCTAATAAAATAAATGCTTAAAACTAGCTATGTATAGTGCAAACGGATGGTTTACTGAGAATTGTTGATGATATCTACTGGCTTACTCAGTAGCACATCTGTTAAGTGTCCGGATTGGGTTCCATTGGTTGACGGAATCACAGGGCTTACCCATCACTGATGTAGCCGTTTACTGTGAAATTGACGATAAATTTGGTTTCATCCTTCTAGTTATTCCATAACTTTAGATAATATAATGTTATTTCTTCTTCATCTATTCTATTGAAGAGTCTATAGAGGGCGTTGCAGAGCTTAAGCTGGGATCACTGAGTTATCTATCCAATGTTACGACGTTCAGTCGTCGCTTATGATCCAAATCTGACTCATCTCTCGCTCTGCAACAATTCCATCATGTTTCACACTGATATCTTAGACGGTGAGGCGACAGCCAATGACAAATATGTAGGTTCTTCTAGTAGGCCTATTCAACAGCGGTGCAACAAATGATCAAATTGACAGCTTTATCGTTGTAATATAGTTATCATCATCATTATTATTCAGTTCGACTGAAAAATCGTTACTATTCAATTGTAATTGTTGAAATATTATCGTTACAGTTGTTATTAAGTTTGATTTGCATAATAGTCATTGCTATTAAGTTTTCGTTCAGAAAATAATTTTCGTTCTCGTTATCGTGAACGAAGGCACTGATTTTATTTCTAGTTTTTATTCTCGTTAACGAAAATATCACTGAATACCACTAAATACATATAATGCAGGAAAAATGTTAACTTATTATGTTTAATGTTTATTTGAGTATATCATGCCAAGGCATCTCTATACTTTACAAGATAATTGTACACACAAGATTAGCAAATAAAAGTAATATTGGCCTACGTGTATGTCAAATTTATACCCACTACATTTTACCGTAGAAATCGTTTGCAAATTATTACAAATACTACAAATTTTGAATAAACAGAAATGCTGGTAAATTAATGCTAATGCTGCATATTACTTAAGCTGCAATGAACTATTAAAACAATATAAAATTATACCACGGCAACGAAGAACTGAATGGAGAGCAAAATAGACACACATTCTTCATCTCAGTCTTCACGCTTAGACATTAATAGTGAAATATATTATGTCCAGTTTTACGTCCAGTTTTATGTCTTATGTCCATATGTCTTTAGTTTTATGTCCAGTTTTTTAGGTTACGTCCAGTTTTGAAATGCTACAACTATGATTTTTTTAGCATGGGCTTGGAGGGTCGAGTCAAAACGTGGTGGCGGGCAAATTTTTACCCGTGGGTAGTGGTTTGAGAACCACTGCTATAAAGTGATGTCCCTAACACCGCCTTCGGGTTACGAACTGGACGTTAAATAATCATTGACTTTTGTTCCTTATATATTTGCACATGACAGGCGCACATGCTAGTTTCCTTTCTTAGTTGCTGTTTTTGTGTTTTTTAATTTTATTTTCTACTCCATGATTAATCCTACCATTGTCTTTCGATCAGTGCAATGCACTGTCAGGTGCACAATGACACTAGTGCAGGTACACGATTAACCTTCCATCTTCCAGGCACCATAAGCATCCGTGCCCAAGGATGCAGGGATATTTTGTCGACTGAGCTGGGAATTGTTCCCACGCCTCGAGCCATCGCTCGATCCTGAAGCAGACACGCTAACCGCTTCACTAAATCCCTGTCAGCTTAATTGATTGATTGATTGACAAGAATAAAACAGATGTTCAAATATAAGAGAACAAGTTCATAATCTCTACCACTCTGCAAATACTTGAAATTCTGAAGTGTATACTGTATATTTTATACATGTATTATACCGTAGCCTACAATTGGAAAAATCTTAACAATTCTATACGTTAAGTCTGCAATGGCCTACAAAGTATAGTGTATAAGTGCAATGCTTGTTTAATAGACCACCGAGAGAATGTTTAAAACCCTGCACAGTTAGGCCTACGGCAGTCCCAGATATGACAACCCTGTGCGGTTCCAGATACTCTCAGATATTCCGAAGATGGACCGTCCCAGGATGGTACCAGCGGTGCCCAATGCAGTTGTCAAACCCTTATTTGGTGCTCTATAAATAAATAGTCTCATTTTCTCAGTTTAATAATATACAAAGCAACATGGGCAATTATAAAAAATATAAAAGAATCTGCACCAACAGCTAACTTATTCAATGTTTTAACTTGTAGCCGCAAGGTCGCAAAACTAACCTTAACTTAGGCTTTAGCCTTTTAAATTGAAATATTTTGTATTGATTAAGAGGACTGATCAATTGTAAATACTTGGGATGTATCACACGCCTAAATCTAAAACTTTACACATCTAAAATCAGCAGAGAAACAAGTACTAAAATCGCATGCAGAAGAATACTAAATTACAAAACAGTAGCCTCTCAAACTCAATTCTATTGATAGAAAACATCGAAGAGGTACAGATAATTATAAATGGAGTTTTTGATTAATTATTACAAGAAGCTACGATAATTAATTAATATGGCAAGTGTACATGCGTTAAGAAAAATCTATAGCTTCTATACAATGATATAGTTCAGTGAGACGATAAGTCAATCAGTTTGCGCCAAAGGTCCGGGTTTCAATTCCTGGAGAATCAATCAGATAGTAAAATCTCACATAAAAACAGACCAATCAAGCTCTCAATCTCCTCATGGGCGCTTAATTTTTAGCTGTTAGTACGTAGTAAATGACTGCTACAGAAAATTGAAAACAAAGGAAAACAAAGGTCTGGGGTAAAATCATAATAAATCGAAAGTGGGGCAGGCTTATATCCAACTATAATGATAAGATAAATTAAAATGCTTGGAATGACAAAACAAGATAAGACGATTTGCATTCTCTATTAACCGTCTGTGTGTGTCTATGTCTGTGTGTCTGTCTCCGTGTGTGTGTCTGTGTGCTTCCCTGATAACCGTCTTACGTGTGCGTCTATGTCTATGTGTTTGTCTGTGTCTGTTTCTCTGATGACCGTCTGTGTGTGTCTATGTCTATGTGCCTCTCTGTGTGTTTCTTTGATGATCGTCTGTGCATGTGCGACGGTGTGTCCATGTGTATGTTTCCGACAAATAAGCATCGTTTCCAATTTGTCTTCGGTCTATGCATAAGCAGGTGCCATCTAGCGGTTGAAACCGATCTGTATATTCTGCTTGGGACTACGTCCCTGATATCACACATTTATGAGACACCAGACGTTAAATCCTCGCAAATTGATGCTCACTCACAAATGCATGTAAAATGCACAATTGCACATCAATGGATTTAAATGCCATTTCTTCAATAAAGAATTATGTTACAAATAACTTGGACTAGAAACAAGACATTCAGCCTCTTGCTCTCAAGCAAATGTGATACCGATTAGGCTAACCAACCAAAGTATGAATTTGATAATTGTACGTTTACATGTATGTTCATGACGTCCGTCAATGGTATCTTTACGGCAAACATACGATTAACCAGTGGGAAGGGAGACTACAAAAAAATACCAAACAAACAGCAAATAAGAAAGGAAACCATGTAAGCATGTGCGTATGACATGTGTGGAAATATAAGAAGATTTTTAAAATTATTATTATTGTTCACGTTGAGAAAAAAGAAGTACAACATGAGAGTCAAATATGAAAGAAATTATACAAATTTTTCATACCAACTAATATTCATGAACATCATATAATTCATAGATTAACTGTCTGCAATAAATAATTATTTGCATGCATATCTTGTTTGGATGCATCAAAAAGGACAAGCCTGTCCGATATTTGCAATAAAAATTAACGAATTTATTCTAACCCATGCCCTATAAATTTGCCACTACACCCCGCACACTCCCCCAGATCACATTATATTACAGATCTGAACTCCTTTAAGCGAATCCTCATTTTCAAGTAGCACTTCCTCAAGGGCGGCTGATGCGGATTAATGCAGATCGGGGAGTGGTTAAAAGTACCAATTTCGGTGGTCGTCTTTTGTTGATGACCCCTAAGCGGTTGGTGTTTGTTTTCAAACGGGTCAATTATTTACTTTTCCTGCCCACTGAATTCTATGATTGTAAGTTATATCAGCAGAGCATATATGACAACACTACAACTGAACACAGCATGGTATATGAATAACACAACTGAAGCAACTCAATACTACACGGAATAAACATTTAAATTTCAAATTATTTGTATAAATTAATTTAAATGTACCCAAACAGACTTTCCTGTGCTGGCTGGCACATTGGATAACGGACGTACACCATTCTGAGTCTGTTTCGTCTTTGATCTATGCATATTCAGGTGTGCTCTGCAGCTCTGGTGGTTGAAACTGCCTTTCATTAAGTGAGGAACTAATCTGCTCAATGATTGACTGATATTTTAAACCAATTGACAATGAAATGAAGATTTAACGTCCGGTTCCTCATCCAAAGGTAATGTCAGGGACGTCACAAGCAGACTATAGTCTGATTAACCAGATCCAAGGATGAAACAAATGGGGTTTCAGCTTGCACTGGAAGGTTGTAATGTTAAGCAATCTCGATGAGGTGTATGTGCCTCATATGCAGCTTCAGGTTCTGCTTATAGGTGTACTCTCTCTGACACAGCGGACACCGGTGCTCCTTCACACCTGTGTGCTGGACCAGATGACCTCTCAGATTGTAACTGTTCGAGAAACCCTTCTGACAGAATGGACAGCGTAATTTATACGGACAGTACGCAGAAGTGGTTGGCAGGCCGGGACGGTACACCCGGCGAATACCGGCTGGAACACGCCAGCTGCCCTGGTGGAGGGTGGTTGCGTGGGCGGACGGTGCGGTAGGGAGAGAGTACGGTGTGCCAGAGACGTCACCGATAAAAGCTGAACCGCTGACACTACCGACACCAGAACTACCGCTGCTGATCTCTCGCTCTCCTGACCAGCTGACCGGCGGCTGTGTAAAATTACAATCAATCCATCTATCAATTACAATAAGATAGAGCAATCAATCCTTTTTATCAATCCGTACAATCAGTATCCATTTTAACCCAAGTATCCAGGCTCTAATTTAGAAGTATTTTATATACCGGTAGGTCTGGTACTTGTTAACTTGATAACAAGTATAATTGAAATCGATCAATTATTCAATTTAGACTATATAATTCTATGCCTGCAGGTGAATTGAAGACGAGTATACCTATCAATATGAAGCAAACCTTATCTAAAATTGAAGTACGGTTTAATGAAAAAAATTGGTACTCCACAACGAAGGCTATGTCAGGGACGTCTCAAGCAAAAATATGCAAAGCTGTAGGCCTACTAGAATCTGTTTTAAACCTGTTTTTATTTTATTAAATAATTGCTACCGGTAATTCAGAGAAAAGTGATAATAACCACAGCATCTGGCTTAGAATTCATAATCAAAGCATCTTGTCGCCCTCTGTCATGCTCCATACTGTGTTGACTATATTGTTGACCCTGACCTCCACTCGAACTCCTCGGTAAACGATAATTACGCTCACTCTGCATCTGAAGAGCTGCCAATACTCCGATACTTGCACCAAAATCCTCATAACCCTCCGTTAGAGCCTCCTCTTTAATCTCAATTATATCAGGTTCTATATTTGCTTGACTAGTTTTAATCTCGCTTATTACGAAAGGAGCTTCTGCAGCGTTTTGACAGTTTTGATTAGCAGCATCTTCTATTTGTGCATGGCTGCTACTGGAGGAACGCCTTCGATTCGACGAGCTTTTGTCGATTGATTTTATGTAGGATTTGATATCAATGTATGGTTCCTGGGGAGAGATATTATCAGTGGCTCCTTGGGGTGAAGGGCGCGATGAAACCGATTGGCTGCTGGATCCAGGATCAATTCTGTCGCTATCAGATTCGAAAGACTCTGATTTACTAATTTGCAGGTTAATTGATTCTTTGAGAATAATGTTATCAACAGGGTTTCGAGGAATTTCATTTGGAATAAGTTTTATACAATCAGCTGTTTTTCTTCTTCCGATTTCGCTGATTCGTTGGCTGACAGGTGTTTTGTCAGAAATATCATGTGAGAACGATCGTTTCAAATCTGTGACATTTTGTCCATCGACAGCCTTATCATCATAATAATCAGTGTCATCGAATATAATAAAGTCTTCCTCAGGCGAAGAATCAACCGAGTTTTTAATCGTCTCCTTGATGCTTAACAGAATCACATCTTCCTGATCTAAAGTTATGCCAACAAGAGCTTCAATCGAGAACTCTGTCTTGAATGATAAACCATTCTTACATAACAACGTGATCGTTTCCGCTAATAATTTCTTGATTCTCTCTTGCTCAACAGTGGATTTCATGATTAAATGCAAATTGAATATAACTTTAATTGAATATAACTTTATATAACAAATATTTCAGTAGCATTGGAATGTATGCCAAACTGCAAACAAAAATTCATGACATATTACTGACCATCCAGTTTACAAGTGAATAAAATAAGACAGAGGCGCGACTCTTAACCAGAGCTTACAAACGCTCCAAATTTTCAAATTTCTAAATATAATCTCAATCATTGCACATATCTTCAGAAACCGACAATGCACCAATTAAAAAAATATTGCATGCAAATTCCGGCTGCTATCCTTTACAAAAGAGAGAATGTTCGCATTAATTAATAATATTTTAATGTAATAAAATAAAGTATTATCTAGATCCTGAGTGGAAAAGATTGCAATGAAAGATGTAATAAAATATGTACTCTCATATAATTTCATGGCAGTTAAATTTGATATAAAATTATAGCATAATTGAGATGTTATAATTGAGCATTGGGTTGGGATGTGTTTAACGTCAAGGTTCAGAAGCACAATGCTTCTCTTCAAGACTGCTCTTGAGTCACAAAATTGGATTAAGCTTATTATAGCTTTACTCCACAAAGCGCATGCAATCCGTTACAGACTACCAAGTCGGAGATGAACATTATTAAAATAAATAATGCTATATACAAAATAATGCAATAAAATATTAATTTTTAGTTAAAATAAAAAATTGGAAAAAAAATTAAAACAAATGTTATTTTTAATTTATTTACTTATTAGTTAGTCAAGGTTCCTTACAGAAGTGAGCCGTGACTCTGAAATCCTACTGATTTTCTCATTTCTTAGTAATTCAAGAGACCTGCAATTGAGTTAAACAAACGACTATTTTTATTGTCAAAGTTAGGAATAAATTATCTCAGACCTGTGAAGCATATTTGTTTATTTAATTTTTTGTCAACTATATTAGAATAGCAGGAATAATATGAAATTGATAAAATAACTTCTGAATTTAGCTACAGAGAAACTTAATTGTTCTTATTATTATTCTTGCAGCTTTATTGTTTCTTTTTTAATCAATGCTCTTCTAACAACTTAATCCTATGCCAAATTCAAGCATAAATTGCACTAACTTGCATGTGCAAGTACGGTAGTGAATACGGTAGTGAATCTCAGCACGCTTATAGTCAGTTGGTTGAAGTGTTTTCTACCTTCATGAGTGCTAAAATTCTACAATTTAGATTAATTTATATCCGTGTTGGTTCGAGAAAACTAAAGATTTTAGAACAATCGAAAACTGCACATGTCGAAAGACTAACGCAAATGCAGCAGTGAAGGGTAGAGTGATCTGCGCCATGATTTCTTTGTACTTGGCCCTTTGGTCGCTCAAATTTCCGATTTACAAAGGTCCTGCCAACGCATCATGTGTTCAGTGACCACGCCAGCATTTGGGGCAAGCCGAGGCACTGCTGCAGCACAAGGTCCCGAGATGCGTGGAATATTAAAACTGATTTAAAAAATCATAAAATGTTGTACGTACTTGAATTTTGAACATCATTTACTAAAATTAACACTGTACACGAACACCAGACATTACAATTTATACGAGTCAATGTCCATTGCCCATGATGCATGAAATAATACCGGAATAGTGTAATTATGAGATTAACACGATAATA